>JADRCH010000104.1:206240-260412 GCA_019843965.1 Rhynchomys soricoides
TGCTAGGATTACAGATGTCCCCTACTGTGTGCGGCAGGTCTTCTGTGGTGCCGTGTACCAGACAAGCCCAGACTTCCAGCGATGCATGCAGGTACTCTGTACCAACTGAGTTATACCTCCAGTCCCACTGGAGCAAAGATTTGAGGGACTAGTCTTTTATTTAAAAGTATGTCCTAAAATGTTCCCAAGTTAACTGGTCAACTGTTGCTATGATCCAGAAAGGTTTTTAATTCTAAAGGACTAGTGAGGTTCATAATCTCCTTAAGATAAGGTGACCATAATTCTAGCCAGATGTCTCAGCAAGTAAAGATGATGCCACCTAACTCCTGCAAGTTGTCCTCCCACCTGCACACTTGGGCCATGCTGGCACACACATGCATGCACACACACAAAGTGGATTTAACTTAAGCTTTCAAAATATGCCAGGAGAAAATAACCACTCTCAAAAGTGTTAGCTTAGACAAAATACAAATGAAAGTCTAATCTGTTAATAATGCATTTCCCCAATAGATATTATTCAAGGTTAAATGAAATAGTTAACAAAATTATAAGCCAAACAAAAAGAACAAACTGCAAAGTATTACCAAAACTTTGTTTTTATTTTCAATACAAGATAAATACCATGCTTGTTACTAGCGCAGTTTAAGGCCAACAGTGGCCATATAGAAAACTGCTGAACAGTCACCTAAATGCTAAAGAAAGAAAAGACAAAGTAAACATTAAACACAAAATTGCAAGTACAAACATTTTAATAAAATGGGAATGAGCCTTTTGAAAGAAGCTAATATGGAAGTCTAGTTTTCATGGACATCAAAAGAATGCCTATTGAATGGAATATCACCTTACCTTTTGCACAGAAATCTTATGAAGTCACCACATTCAATAGCTAAAATCTCAAGACTTTCTTTGGCCTTCTGGTATTAATTAGACAACTTATTTACAAAGGGTGATTATTCAATAACTCATAGGTACTATAATATGATACAATTTTTTTCTTGTTAAGGGTTTTCCATAAAAAAATTGTAAAACAACTCTGTAAGGCTGTGCGGGGCTGTAAACTACTTGCTAATACACCATGGGATGCTAAGGAAGCAGACACGGACCTTCTCTCAAGGCTCAAGTCATAAACGTTATAGCTGCAGTCCCCAAAATACATTACGGCCCACCTCAAAGAGTCCTTCCCACTAAATACCACCTGAGTACCACAATTCCCAAAACAAAAAATAAACAAACATGAATTTACCACTGTATTTAAAATAATCTGCATACAGAAATGCTGAGAAGTGTTACGCAGTAACAGTGTGGCAAAACAAAAAACAAAAACAAAAAACAAAAACCTTTCAAAATGAAGTATTTTTACTAAAATAAAAGATATATCCAATTATGAGATGAATGAAATTTGCTCCCATGGTGGAGTTTTAGGGTACTCTCTGATATGAAAAACTGCTCGTAGTATTTACTATCCACAAATACCATTCAAGACCTGTGTGACTTCAATTTAATGTTACCTAATGTTTGAAATGCCTCCCATTACAACATAATTAATGTAGCAGGAAGCCTTTAGACACTGAAACCCGCCTATATGTAATCAAGAGTTCAGACACCCCATATGAAAACCATAGTAGTTGTATACTCAGTGAATGCCAACCACCTGGAACTTTAAAGAAACCGAAAGCAATTTGAACATAATACAATGGCCTGAATATTTAGAATATTCATAAATTCATATTGCTTCTTTCTAATGCCAAGAAAGAAGAATGAAGAACTTCCTCCCAGAAGCCTAGACGCTTAATACATTTTATATTTTGACTTAAAATGAAACTAATTCTAAATCTTGATTTAAATAAAATCTAAATTTAAAAAAATCTCACGTTATGAACACAGAAAACACCACATATAAGGCCACATCTCAGGAAATTCATAATTTTTGGTTGAATGTTTATTAAGAATTAGTCTAAGGCTTCTAGGAGTCAAGTTGCTAAAAATAAATACACCAGTGTTTAAACTGAATATTAATGTTAAAACATACACTATAAAGAACATAAAAATAGAATGCTTTGCTACAAAAACCCTACTTAATGTATTTTAGCACAAAAAAATGTCTAGTATGTACAATGAAAAAGCGTGCATTTAGTAAGTACATACAACTGGGGACATTTACAGAGGGCTATGGGATGCAAATGAAGCTCATGAATAAGACTTAAAACTCAGTTAATCTGTGCAATAGCAGGAATCTCAATACTGTATTCTCAGGAAAGAATCAGAACATAAACTTCCTCTTAAAATAACTTAAGCTGAAGCTTAAAACAAAACATTGGAGCCACCTTGCAAGATACAGACAATGCAGTGACCACCTGGGTAGCAAAACGACCATGTCCAGAGCCCTCAGTGGAAGAGTCCTGCGATGTAGCGATCGTTGTATGACACAGGATGTACTCGGGCTACTGTCACACTTCAACACAGGGAGGAGGGCGGAGACAGTCCTACCCTTTAAACAGCTTCCCCTTACTATAAAGTATTATACAACGTTCATGAAAACCTCCATGTTGACTTTTAGAACTGACTTTGAACTAGTAAAAACTAAAGCAACAGTCTCCATAGGAGAATCAAATTAAAATATCTTAAGCTACATACTACTTGTAAATTCCAAATTAAAATTAACTGCTTAAGATTAGAGGTTAAGGAGACATGAAATGGCCTAACATATATGATCAATAGCTATGGCAAGTCATTCAGAATCTTGCTCATCTTGCTGATGAAAACTGACAAAGCATAAACACATGTAAGTTTACACTGAAAGAATCCTTTCTACAAATGTATCTCCTTTACCTCAAAGCAATATACTGAACTCAAAGCGCTGCTCCTGGAGAAGTACCTCGTGGGCGCTTTACCCCGTGTCTGGAATGTTCCTGGAGTTGCATGGAGTGTGACTGCACAGCACCAGGCAGTCTAGGATTCAAGGTGAACTCAAGCTTGTTCTCACTGCCACTGTAAGAACTACAGTTTTTTAAAAACTCTCCCTAGTTCCGTTTTTCTTCTCTCTGACTTCTTGTCTGTCTGTCTGTCTTTCTCTCTTTTTTTTGGTGTCTTTGCAAAATTTTATCTCTTTGGATTGTTTTTACACATTAAAAACCAGTTTTCAAATGAAACTAGCTCCTAAACAACAGAAGGGCTTTGACAAATAAACAAAGTTTGTAATGTTTACTTTTACTGCTACACTTTCATGTGTTATCAGGCAGGAGACACTGCAGAATTAGACAAACCAAAGTTATTTTATTTCTTCCTGACAACACTTAAAATAATGAGCTAGCAGCAGCAAACAATGCTAGTACACTCAGACTATCTGCATCCAAAGTCACTTAATGAGATAAACCAAGCAAGAAGGGTGACAGAAGGAGAGCAACAAAGGGGTTCCGACTGATTTTTAAAAAAGAAAAAAATAAAAGGTAATAAAGGATTAAAATTAGTACAAAATCTCCAGTTTCATTTCAAGTATATGTATTTTTTGATTCCATTTTTAAAATGTTAAAAGAAATTCTCCCTACGGACACTGTACTTACCTTTCACCTCACTGTTAACTAACCTCCCTTGTAAACATGTGTATGTCCAGACAGCTTCACATTAGGCCATTGTAATTAAACTATTAAAAAAGCTAAGAGAGGACAAGAACTTACAATACCTACATACAAAACAAGAAAACAGATTTTGATACAACTCCCAAATTAAAAGGTAATTGCATTTCAACAAGATTAAACACTTAAGAAAAGTCATTTCTGAGAGCAAACAACAGTTCTGGTCAACACCAATGATCCCACCCTAAAAATACTCTGCTCAGAAAATGTTTTAAAACTAACTGGCAGTGGTATGAATATTTGAGTATTTTAAAAGCAGAAAGGGTAAAAACGAAGAGGAAAAGCACAAATCTCTCAAGCTGCGCATCACCTCGACCTATGGTACATACCTTAAGCATTGCTCTTAAATTTAGGTAAACTTTAAAAGCCAATGCATACTATCCAAAGATCCCTCATAGAGAATAAGATCTTTAAAACATATTTAACACAAATTAGCTTAAGGACTTATCTAAAATTTCTTTAGTAATTCAGATTTTACCTTCCTATAAAAATAGGCAATCAAATTGACAGTCTGTCTCTGCTAATTTTGCAGAACACATGCTAGCCATGTGCTTTTAACACAACCTTTTATTAAGGCTGGATCTTTATTTTTTTAAAGAAAAAAAAAATTGATTAACTCTAATCAAGAATAAATCAACAAGGTTACAGGAATATACACAGAATTCCTTGAACCATGAAGACAGTGTAACTATAATTTTTCATTATTCACACTGAAGAATACAACCCAATGTTAATAAACATCACACCCTTCAGAAATCTGTATCAAGTACAATACTAGGGCTTTCTTATCTTGCTGTATAGCCATAATTACACTTCCTATGGCACCATCAGCATGAAACAGTAAATTACTGCATGAAATCAGAATTATCAAAATCTATCTTAAATTCTAGCAGTTCACAATTTATTGTTTCACTATATCTGGGTTGTAATTAAGCTGCACTACTGTAGCAAATACATGAGTTTTTACCAAAAATGTTACAACCTTTAAATTTTTGACCCCTAACACATTGACTGGATTGCTCTGTGAAATTTCAGTTTTTACATGTTTACATACCATTCAGCAAAATCACAAGCTAACTAGGTAAAAACAGCTAGAAAAGCAGAATATAGAAATATTAAATACCCATGTAATCACCTATTCTAATATCAAAATCAAGGGCAATAGACACTTAATTAGTCATGTTTAATTCACTGAACGCAAGATTAGATTGATGCATATCCAAACACGCTATTGCAATGCTTTTTTAAAGGACAGTAAAAATGTTGTCATAGTAACATTATCTTTAGATATTGCTGAGCACAAGACTTTCCCTGAGGTGTAAACATCAAATAACTTGAACAGCTTTACACACCAGCCCCATTAAACAGTTTATTACAACACTACATCTACTGTAATCAAATTGGTGCTGTTTACAGACATTATCACATGAACATTTTAACAAGAACAAACTACTATAAAAACAAGCATTTACTTGACTTTTTCCAATTGCTTGCACATTATAATGGCCAAATATATATAACCAGTAATAAAGTTGCAAAAGCTATTAACTTTTTTAATCACACAGGTTTCCTTCAAATAAAACAGTTAAGCAACATAAAAAATAAAAGTAGAGCTACTGGTTACCATTTATGCAGATTTGCTTTATTCAGATCTATTCCTGTTCAGTTTATCCATGAATCCTTACAGGTTCAGTTCAATCACAAGAAGCAAACTGCTGGACAAGCGTCACTTTTCCCCCGTGAAGACTGTTTTGTCTTGGAAGGTGTTCCTCTTCCTTCAGCTGTAATGTGTCAAAATTTGTGATGTAGATTTTGCTATTCCCCAGAATACACAAAAAAATGTTGGCTTAGCTATACATACACAAGTCGTGCAACTATTCACTGTTAGGGATTCTAACACAAAATAAAAAGTAACTCAAACAGACAGTAGCTGCTTACATGGTAGAGAAATGCTCCTTGTTTACAAATTGAATTTACAAATTCAAAATAAGAAATTCTCATATTTCATTCTTTTTACGTATTACTTCCTTTGAGATTCAGTGATTCTCATATGAAGACCACTGTTCTATGCAAAATATGGTAATTTTAAAAAGAATAAAATTACAGTAACAAATGAAAATACAGCAGCTACTGTTTCTGTGATGATGAGAACCGTAAGTCATTGTCTAAAATATGCACACTACAAAATAAATGGGAAAATGCTTCGATTTGAATGTAGATATTTTTCATTTATCCACATATCAATATATTTAACAAATGCTGAACTGAATATAAAATGCAATGAAATTTACAAATTAACTGTATTTGACAGCATACACGAACTTCTGCCAATCTGATATAAACCAATGGGATTCCATGTTACAAAATTTATAAATACCTCAGTATGGTCATTAAATATGACATCCACATACAAATCTTTAGACACAATACAAATTTGAGACATTACTTCCATTCTATTTCACCTATATCCACTAACCAAACACAAACTAATGAGAATCTACAATAATAAATTTCATTGAAAACTTACATAAAGGGGGAGAGGGGAAACCAATAGTAAAATTGATACTATAGGCTCAGGAATACATATTTATGTAAATTTCAAGTAAATGTCCAAAAAAGAAACATTAATTTTAAAAAATGACCACTTTTATACCAAATATTTAAAATAGAAATATTAAAGGGTATTTTAATATTTTTCAAAAACACATGTTTAATAGCATTCTGTCATAAAAATAATTTTAAAATATCCTTTGCTTTATAATTAGGAGGAATTTCTGTAACAATTATGAATTTTGTGTTCATTTCGTATTGGGAGAATCTTAAGAATCAGTATGTATATACATACTCATCCTCCCTACTAAAACCTTAAATCTTACTAAAAGGACAAAAGGACAAATCTTTCTCAACTGCACTCTTTAAAGAGTCATTAAACTATTTGTAGGAATCACCCTTTGTACTTCACTTTCATGATATGTTAATAGGCTTATACAGAGGAATTATTGAACAGAAAAAAATCTACAATGTCAGTTTTCAAATGTTTCAGTTATACAGGTTACAATTCTGGTAGATATCTTTGTTTTCTGGGACTGATGCTGAAGACTGAATCCAGTACTCCACAACATACAAAGCCCATGACCTACACTAAAACTTCTAGCACTAATGAAATTTAAAAACAGTAAATCATCAGAAAAAGATAAGGCAGGTGTTTTAATCTACAAAAAAAAAAAAAAAGATTGTGGAAATCCATAAATCCTACTAAAAAAAGAAATTCAACCTCCCCTAATATTTGTGTTGTGTTGTAAAGGATTAAGAATGAATCACTGAAAGAAAAATTACTTAAAATCACAGTACGGGAAAAAAAAAAAAAAATCAATGTTTCAAAAAGCCACAGGGTTATTTATTTATCACCATGACCCCAGTGGAAACTTACTACTTGGATACAGGCAATCCTGTTTGTGAGGTCATAAAGCACACTTTTATGCAGAACCAATGCACTCATCTTTTGCTTCATTATATTATAGATAAATCTTTACTAATTGATAAATCTTCAAATTTTACCATACAGACATAAAATTTAGGGAATAGTTTAGAAACTTTTATTTCTAGTTCTAAACACTTTACATAAACACAAATTTTACAATCTCAAATGGAAGCAAATTTTGAAGGCAATACAACCCATTTCCAATAATCCAACTCCATATTAGACTCAAGTGTCTAAGTAGACATCAACATAAACAAAGATACCAAAAAGCTTAAAAGTAACAAATACATTTGATGCCCATATGTTCAAAATTGCATTTGTTCAAATCTGTAATATCAAAGCCACACAATTACTTGCTTTACCTGTCAGCTATAAAAAGGAACCTATGCAAACAGCTGTTAAACGAACTAAGACAATGACACTAGCCTTAAAGTCTGCAAGCTAAAGCAAGCAGTAAGATTTCAAAAGACTGAAATGCCTACATCTTAAGATAATGTACTATCAGTTATGAACAACTCAAATTGAGTGTTAACTATATATGCAATCTTGGTATTATTCATATTTTAAAACTCATGATAAATTAATCTTTTAAGAAAACATTTGAATATTTATTTGATAAGAGTTCTCGTAGGTTTTTATGTTGAGTGTTTGTTCTTACTTCTGAAACATGGTTTTAGTGTAGAGGCCTGGCTAGCATGAAACTCCACATGTAAATAAACCAGGCTGGCCTGGAGCTCACAGCATCCTCCTGCATCGGTCTCTTTAGGTGTTAAGACCACAGGTGTGCACTATTTTCATATTAATGTGCTGAATTAAAAAGGATCTTCACATAATTTTAGAAATGTAATGCTTTTAAATTGATAAAATCTATTCTTCTATATCTGAAGATTTCTCTTTAATGAGAAATGGGGATGAGGTAGGAAACAGAAAGAAGCATGTAAACATAAGAACTCGTTTCTTCTTATATTGACTAGATAGAACACAGTACATAAAAACAATTCCATTTATTACTGATACTCACAAAGAGCTCGTAGCTACTAAAGTTTATATTCAGCTGGTTTTCTCTGAACATACTTACCCCATTTCAACTAAATCATTTTATTACTGTACAAAATACACAATCAAGTGTTTTATGCAATTGACTACACAGAAATAAACTGCATCACAAAAAAGCAAATGAAAGAAAAAAAGCTTTGCGCCAAAGAGGGTCACTCAAAAAATATGGACATTTCAGAATAAGCTGCCTGTTATTTAGAATTCACCACTGTCAAGAGTTAGAACTTGCTAACTACAGAACGCAAAAAGCATAAATTTACAGAACACGAATGTCACTCTTCTCTTACTGGTTAGTCAGTTTCCTTTCAACAATGCTAACTGAATTCATTTAAAACATTATGTATTCAAAACAATCCAAGATACAAACTAAACAATGGCAAAAATATCACACTGAGATGAAGGTGAGAGAGCAGGTGACTCACATTGGCACTGAATTGTTTTTAAGACAGAGAACATCAATTATTTATAAACAAAACTATATTCTTAAACCACAGTGAGCAAAACACACTATACATCCATCCAAGGGGCCGCTTTCTACCCTCTCTTGTCACTTTAAGTAAAACAGTGGATAGTCAGATTTACACATACTAAAAAATGAGAAATCAAGAAAGAAATGAGAGCCAGCATAGAGATATGAAGCAGAGCAGTTGAGGTTTGTGGAAAACATAAGCAAACAACACTGGGAACACTAGGCAGGTAACAACATGTCATCTAAGACTTGTAGAAGTAATTGTGAAATCTTGTTAACAGTTATCATTCACCAGGCAATGAAAAAGAATTTAATTTTCACAAAAGCCCAACATAATACTCCTAATGAGATGGAACATCTTAATATAAAAGAAATGATTTTCTTTGGGCTTTCCCCCAAATTAACACAAGCTATAATAATCTGGATAAAAACAAAAAGCATCCTAAATCCTGTGCAGCAATTAAATCCAGGTGCATGACATTTATGCCAGAGGTAATCACACGGCCATACGCTTACAGTTATATAACCCATATTCCAAACACAGTCCTTGGGGGAAAAGTAATCATTCGAGAACATGAGAATCTCATAAATTAGGAAGAGAAGCCTGAATAAAAAGCATCTAGAAAAAGAATTTGCTTTGACTGTTCTTCAGTACACAGAACTCAGTTGTTAATACACACCGCTGAGTAGGGGCTATTCTAAACAAGTCATCAGAGCAACACAACCACAGAAAGGAGCTAAGCTGCAACTGGACAGTAACATTATTTCTGTGAGAACAAAACCTTACAGCTTTTATTTTGCTCAGAGTGGTCTGAGAATAGAGGCAAAAATTACAGATTATCAAGCACAATGCATTTATACACTGAAATTTACAAAGCTGTTATTTTTCTCATTGAAGTATTATTACCTATTTGAACTCAGATATGGAAAACTTTTAGAAAAACTAATACATTTTCCAAATGAGAATGCAATTAACATTACTTAACAGTTCAAACACAAAGAAACTTAAGATGGGACAGACATTAACAGCTGTCAACATCATGCTTCCAGGGCCTGCCTTTACCACCATCATCACTTGACAGCATATTACATTATTGACTTATACAGAGACTGACATTTACTTTATTGGTGAAGTACTTATTATTCCATTTATTCCATTTAAAATTTACAAGGAAGTTCAAAAGGACTCATATTTAAAAACTTCTAAAGAGGTCAACAGACCTTGTAATGGTAATAAAATTTGCAGATAGGTTTGCACTCAAATATATGTATTCAAGCCCACCCCCACCCTCTTACTCACATCTACGTCCACAATAAATACTGTTTGGTATAGCAAAGGTACAATAATCCAGGAAAACATATTTTTTTTTTCTTTCTCCCAGTGTAAAAGCTTTTGTAAAATTTTGCTTGGATGAAGGCACATAACAATATTACAACTCAATTCTGATTAATGTACAAACAAAACATGGGATTTGGGGAACGGTACATCACTGATTGCAAAAACCTGCATTCTAAGAAACTGTAGTTCATGTCTGAATGACATGGAACTCAAAATGATATATTTAGGTGATTACTCTTGACTGGAGTATAAATTCAAAGTATGTAAGATTAACAATGCATACTTGGTTTACTGGATTAATTTTATGAAGACCTGTAAAAAACCCTGCTAATTAATTAAGGCTACTTATGAATTGGCTTAGAGGCCCCTTGATGGACACACTGAATTACAAAACATGTATCCAATTTCACTATCATATCTTTGGTAACTATAAGATGGTTGATAAAGTGTAAAGCCTAAAATAAATAAATAAACAAATAAAAATACAACTTGTAAAATCAGTACCTTACCAAAACAGATAATTAGACATTTCAAGTAATAACTTGATCCCAATTCACCTTAAGGGATTTTTATTAGGAATAAAAAAACTTAATTTAAAATTTAGTTTAGATTTATATGATACAACATCCAATTTTTATATTCAAACAATACCAATTTTAGTAATTTTAAAACTAATAGAGAAATGTTTTTAGAATTAAAATTTTACTATAACATATAACTAGTAAAAAGGTTTTGATAAATATTCAAGATGTAAGACCAAGTATTAAAACGGCTTCCTCACTTCAAAAACTGTTATGTAACTTGTATTTCATAAAAATTACATTTTTTTCTTTTTCAAAAGGGATCGTGTGTATGTGTGTGATGATTAAAGAAATTGCTAGTCACAGAATTCCATACACAATAAAGCCAATTACAATTTAAATATTAACAATTTTCCGACTGGATTTTCGGTAAGTTTCTGTAAAATATTTACTTATAAGTATACTTATAAAGGATTTGTTTAAAGTCTACTTTAATTCATATATGGAGCAAAGGTATTTACAGAATTGATAACCTGCCACATTCAAAAGATCCACAGTGCTCTTTTCACACTCTTCATGAGTAAACACTGTCCACAAATATAAAATAAAATTACACGTAAAAATGAAGCATAAACAGACAACTCATTCTGCTTTATGAAAAATGTACACAAGAAATTTTTAAAATACAGGAAAAAAAAGACAATGATTATGGCTTATGAATGAAACATCAAAGAAAATTATTTCCAAGTATTTCTAACTTGGGATGTATGGCTTGGCACAATTTTAAGTTTTTAGATATGAACCCTAAACCCACTTTATGCCTTCTTTGCAAATTAAAAAGATAGTGTTCCTTTAAAAATAAAATCAAATGCTAGCAATTCTCGTCTAAAAAGTAATTTTTGAAAGGGAAAAAAAAAAGCCTCCTCTTTCACTGCTGAAGAACATTTTTGTATTGTAACCTATTATAGTATTGGATTTTCTTTAAAAGTTTTGGGGACAAATGAAATTAATTCTAGGAAGGAATAAAAATTTTATTTTTAAAAATCCAAGCACACAAATATTTTATAAATATTTTAAAATCACATGCAAGCAGTGTATGTGATTATAAGAATCCCAATTTTCAAATTTTAGAAGTACACAATGAGTCCTCTTGATTATTTTTCTTGCTTTAAGACTATAAACAATCTGAAATCTAAAAGTCACAGATAACTCATGAATACAATATTCAAGGGGGAAAAGGTCAAAATTTTTTACCTGTGATGGCTTACCTGTTTTCAGATGTTTCCAGAAGATTAAATCAGAACAAGTACTTGGACCACTTAAAATGTAGGTATATTTACTGTATAAACAACAGCCTTGGAGTTATAATTACTGTTAATAACAATCATACTAAATAAATAATAAAAAGGAATGCCCACCTTCTAACGATGACGGTATTCTCGCTCTCGGTCGCGCTCCCGGTCACGGTCCCGATCCCGATCCCGGTGTCTCTCTCGCTCTCTGCTTCTCTCTCTGTAATAATCATCATGGCGATCTCTACTCCGAGACTTATGACGCCGACTCTTTTCCCGCGATCTACTATGGTCCCTTTCTCTTGATCGTTCACGTCTTCTAAAAGAAATTACTGGATTAATACTGTCCGTAAGTGTAAAGCTTCAAAAGATATGTAATACAGTTGTCTTCCTTTATCACTAGTTTTACTCTCCATGGTTTCAGATACAAGCCACCAGTCTAAAAACATTAAGTGTAAAAATTCAGAAATAAAACAATCTCATGCCATTCTGATTAGGGTAGGAGTAGAGGCAGCTCCTAGTGAATGAATCTTGCCATGGCCATCATCATATCTTAAAAACCCAAGAAATCACAGCCAAATCTCTTAATTCCATTAGTTTAAATAAGAATTATTCTATCATGTTAATCGAAATATTAAGTGCTAAGCTAGTTAGGACAAATTTGTTCAGAGATACTTACACTGAGCCAAAAAGGTAGTAACAAAGTAAATAAAAGCTGTGTCCAGTATGAACTCCTTATTCTCACTTAAGATACTATCTCCAGGACAAGCATACTAAGGACAGACAGAAGAATATCATGTGGAGAACTGGAAAGATGACTCAAGGGTCATAAACACTGGCTGCTCTTCAACAGAACCCAGGTTCAATCTCAGCACCCAGATAGTGGCTCATACCCACCTCTAACTTTAGTTCTGGGGAATCCAAGGCACTTTTCTAGCCTTTGTGGACACCCAGCATGGGTGGTGGTTTATAGCCAGAAATGCAGGCAAAATACCTGCATATATGAAACCAAAATACTCAAAATGTGGCTGTGTAAGAATGGAGAGCCAGGCTGATCTCTCATCTACATAGTGAGACTCTGTCTCAAAAGAGACAAAATCATGTTACCTCGCAAAATATGTAAAACTTCAAAATTGGTATAAATGTTTTTAAAAGTATATAGGGGCTAGAGTGATGGCTCAGTGGTTAAGAGCACTGACCGCTCTTCCAGAGGTCCTGAGTTCAATTCCCAGTAACCACATGGTGGCTCACAACCATCTGTAATGGGATCTGATGCCCTCTTCTGGTGTGTCTGAAGAGAGCAACTGTGTGCTCATACACATAAATACATATTAAAAACAAACAAAACCACAGTATCTATTACAGAGTCTGAAAAAGACAGTTCAGTGGTTCAGAGCACCTGCTGCTCCAACTGAGGACCAGGGTTTGATTCCCAGTACCCACATGTCGGCTTACACCATCACAGCTACCCAGGTTGAGGGGACTCGATGAATGTTCTCTTCTGACATCCTCAGGCACCAGAGAAAGACCTACATGCTTGCTAGTAACGCATTGATACACACAAAATAAACAAATCGAAAATAAAACTGTACCTATTACAAAATAACCACTCGCTGGGCAGTGGTGGCGCACACCTTTAATCCCAGCACTTGGGAGGCAGAGACAGGGGGATCTCTGAGTTCCAGGCCAGCCTGATCTACAGAGTGAGTTCCAGGACAGCCAAGGCTACACAGAGAAACCCTGTCTCGAAAAAACAAAAAACAAAAACAAAAACCAACAACAACAACAACAACAACAACAACAACAACAAAATAACAACCCATTCATAACTCCCTCTTTCAAAAACACCCTGTCTCTGATATAAAGCAGTGTTTAATTGCTAAAGCCCCTACCTTGTTCAACATGTGTTCACTAAGAAATGGGCTTCAGTAACAAATACTACAAAAGAAATACACTCTGACAGATTAGATTATGTTAAAACATGAAGAAATACAGAGGCAAATAAATGTTTATGGAAAGGAAACAAGAAAAGTGGTTCCTTGAAGGAATAAGTATCAATCAAGCACAAAAATCAGTAAGGTGGTCAAAGGCTTGATGTGTCCCCAAGAAGGGAGGCCCATTTGGCTAGAGAAAGAGCAGTGGGTAAATATGGGAGGGAAGAGAACCAAAGGAGAACTTACAGCACACAGTGTGCTTGAATGTACTCAGATGTCTAAGCAGAGTAAATAAAGAGAAGCCAGAGAGTTCCTTGCATCTAACGATTTCAGGAATCACCAATATAATATGTTCCATTTTTCAGAAGTTCCTTGTGTGTGTGCATGTGTTATGTGTGAACTAACAGTTTTAAAAATATGAGACAGGAACATTTTACCTTGATCCAGACCCATAGGACTTAGATTCAATTCCATGAAGGCAGTCTTGCAAAGAGCTAATAAGAACTTTGCAGCGGTCATCTGCAGATACTTTGGATTGTTTAATTAAAGAAATCGCCGTTACCAATGTTTCAATAGCGCTCCCATAATCACCTGCAGGAGAAAAGAAAAGGTTCATTATCAAACAAATTTTTGTTTCCAAATTATCTTTTGAGATAGTTCAAGCTGTCCTAGAACTGTCTCTATAGACCAGTCTGGCCTCAAACTCAGAAATTCAACTGCCTCCTGAATCCTGTGCTCGGATTAAAGGCATGTGTCACCTTGGCCTGACCTGAAAATTGTCTTTCAAGATGACCATAGACAATGACTTTTGTTCAGTGTTTTGGAATTTGGAAAAGACTCTCATCTTCATGAAGCTAATGCAATTGTTTTGTCATGTAGAAGAGACAGTCATATTTTGCAAATACGAGAATAAATAAGCTATATCTAGGAATCTGAACTATTAAATACCAAAGTTAATATTTATATCTTTTCAAGTGCACAAGTGTTTAGCCTGTGTATGTCTTTGTGTCCAAAGAAAGAGTGGTGCCCATATCAGATCCCCTGGAACCAGAGTTATAAAAGTTTGTGAGCCACCACATGGGTGCTGGGAATCAATCCTGGATCCTATGGAGGAGCAGCCAGTATAACTCCTAAGCTACATCTCCTATCCCCACTTGGGATTTATTTTTAACTTTAGGTAGATGGACATTTTGCCTGCACGTGTGTGTACCACGTGTGTGACTGTACCCACTGAGGAAAGAGGACACTGGGTCCCAGCACTAGCATCCAGTGCTCCTAACCAGAGCCACCTCTCCACCCCTAACAAGCATTTAAATCTAAATCACCAGTTTAAGAAAAATCGGCGGTCTTGCCACTACACTGACATGGATCGTCCTTCAGTGCTTTAGAACTAAGTGACAGACAGTGATTGGGACTAACTGTACAGGTTATATAGGGATAAGAAAACTCTCTATAAACTGTACCTAAGCCGGGCAGCGGTGGCACACGCCTTTAGTCCCAGCACTCAGGAGGCAGAGGCAGGCGGATTTCTGAGTTCGAGGCCAGCCTGGTCTACAGAGTGAGTTCCAGGACAGCCAGGGCTACACAGAGAAACCCTGTCTCGAAAAACCTAAAATAAAATAAAATAAAATAAAATAAACTGCACTTAAGCTTTGGGTTTTGTTTTAATTTAAATTGTATTTGTAGGGGTGTTTTGACTGCATGTGTGTCTGTCTTTGCACTATAAGCATGGCTGGTGCCTGCAGAAGCCAGAAGATGGACTCGGATCCCCCCAGGAACAGTAATTAATAGATACTGTTCCTCTGGAAGAGCAGCCAACTCTAAACAGCTAAGTCATCTCTCCAGCCCCTGGGTTTAGGGTGATTCTTAACATAAATAGGAAGAAAGACTGAAAAACATATACAAACCAGCACTGGCGTCAGACACAGCTCTTGAAATAGCACTGCTTGAGATTGCTCGATTTCTATTCATGATTTCTTCAAACTCAGCTTCACTCAGAGGTGTTCTTGCAGTATCCATTTCCCTACAAAAGACAAAGAAATGCTAAGTTGTTACTTGACAAAAGTTCTCAAGTTAGTAACAATGTAAAAAGAACTTCACAAAGGTAGCTTTGGCATCTGCTTTAGAGACAGTTGTTACTTTTCCAGATTGGAGAATGCTATTTTCCCTATCAGATCAAATTCCCCTTTTCACTGTCTTCTGACTGAAATGTGTTGCAGTTTAGAATCCTGATCTTTCTATAGGACAGGACAGAAACTATATTTCTAAGATACAAAAGACTTCATAGTACTTTATCTTTTACTGACTAAAGAGTTTCAGTACTACATGTTAACTTACCTCCCAGGGGGACCATAGTCACCCCTATCATATGGGGGAGGTCGGCCATATGGGTCTGTTGGTGGTGGGCCTCGACTATCTGATGTTGGCATGCCACTATTAGTTGGTGGAGGAAAAAAAGCAGGATTCACATGTGGAGCTGGTGGTGGGGCACCTGGAGGTGGGCCCGGAAGATGTGGAGGAGGAGCAAGTGTAAGGGGAGGCCCTAGTGGACCTGGTGGTCGAGGTGGAAAGGGGCCTGGAGGTGGAGGTGGTCCCTGCTGTGGAGGCGGTGGACCAGGAGGGGGGCCGTAGCCTGGAACTGGAGGTGGAGGCCCAGGAGGAAGTGGACCCAGCGGAGGCTGCCCAAAAGGTTGTCCAGGAAAAAGTACTGGTGGTGGCGGGCGGTCTCCTCGATTAGGAGGTCCTGCTAGAGGAGGTGGCAGAACCTGACCAGGAGGTGGAGGACCCGGTGGACCTGGTGGGCCAGGTGGGCCTAAAGGTGGACGTGGTGGAGTTTGTCCAGCTATAAAATAGAGAAAATGGAAAAAAGATCATTTCAATAAAGATATTTAACTATTACATGTCAAGAATATATTTCTAAATCAGAATTTATAAACCATGACCCACTCTTTCAATGAAACCATAGGGTAATGCTCTAATAACTACAAAGATAAAGAATATTCTTACAAATTTAACTAGTGTAAATTATGATTAAGGAAAATCACTCAAACAAAAACTTGGTAAGACTTTAACACTTAAGAGTTTCCCTCTTTCAGCAAACACACTTCTCACAGGGAATCACCCACCTTATACTCTACTCTGATGCCAAGCTAGAAAGTGAAACAGGGAAAATGGTCTTGAAAGGATTTTTTAAGAGGTAAGAAAATAAGACGGATGTAAATATTCTATATATAAAGTCAAGCAAGTTTGGAGAAAAATAAAGACCTTTTAGGCCAAAAATGGGTATTTCCTCTATGCTGTGCCCCATATGCCATGGAATCCTAGTTTCCAGGAACAAAGGCCGAGTTCCTTTAACAAGATGCTTGGTCAAATTTCCTGGGTTCCAAAAATAGCATAACAAGGAGAGTAGGTCACATTAACAACGCATTACTTGAAAAAGAGAAAGGGAAAGAGGCATTAGGCAGACATGTTCTCTCCATGATAAACTTAAAAAGTTTTACCTGGGAAAGGTGGAGGTGGCCCTCCTGGTCCTGCTGGCCCAGGAAATCTGTCCCCACCGGGAACAGCCCCTGGGAACCGGCCCCGTCCTCTACCACCTTGTGGGAATGCTGCCCGTGAACTGCCTCCTGGAGGACCGGCTTTACCTTCCCCAGACATCTGTCCTGATTGTGTAGCTGCAAACATCCAAATACTCATAAGTAGCACTTATTAAAAGTTTTCTGTATTGTAACCACTGTTGTTAGAAACTATTTCAAAGTTCATTTATACTGTTCATCCATTTATGGATGCCTAGGACCTATGTAAAGTACTTGGCAAGGAAAACATTCACATTTATTTAAATACTTTCTTAGTCTTAAAATAGTCAAGTTTAAATGTATTTCCACTAAGAGAGAAACAAATCACTTTAAAATACCAGTACCCTGGCAATAGCCAAAACAGAAAATCTTTAACAGAAATCTTAATTTCAATCAAGAGATTATTTAATGCCCTGTAATATATTCTTCAGTTAAATCTTAAATGCCAAAAAAAAAAAAAAAAAAAAAAAATTAAAACAAAACCACTTGAATTTCTATTAATAACAAGTCCCTTCTACATTTATTTTACCAAGTAGTAAAAGGTCTCGGTAGCAAGCAGAAAAGCCAGTAACTATGTCATTAGCCTCTGCCCCATCAGAACACATAGTACATATAGACACTCTTCCTCTAAAGGTTAGAATGCAGCTTCTGTTCTCCAAGATGAGAGTGGCAGGACAAGAATGCCCGCACCAAAGAGCTTTCATTTCAAACTGCTGCATACTGATTGGTCTATCTAGAAAAAACTGGAATGGGAGTGGGTTTCCAGTATATTAGCCAATAGTCATAAACAGTGATTAAATCAAGTTCATGAAAAATTAAACATGACTGCCTAAGTATAATGCTTAACAAATGCCAGCAACACTGCTTAAATACATTTTTAAAAAGGCTGCTGAGAGATTTGCTTACTTTTCCTCGATTGCATTTCAAACTGACTCAGGAACTGTTTATTGCATGGAGTTACAACAGGATTCTGACCATGAAGTTCTCTTTTAGGCAAAAGATCCATTAACTTTTTGGAAGATGCTTCAGATCCAACACCAACAAGGGCAAATCTAAAAGACGTTAAGGGGTAAGAATAAAAAGCAAGGAGGAACTGAGAACGTTGCTGTTGATTAAAAAAAGAAATGGTCTCAGTCTTTTTTCACAAGATTTATTATGTACACAGTGTTCAGACTGCATGTATGCCTGCATGCCAGAAGAGGGCGCCAGATCCCATTACAGAGATGGTGGTGAGCCACCATGTGGTTGCTGGGAATAGAACTCAGGACCTCTGGAAGAACAGCCAAAAAATTTTTATAATGTACTACAGAATTCACTCTTAATGTACAATACAATAATTTTTAAAAGTATATTCATGTATTTACAAACATCATGATGGTGCATGTTATAACATTCATCATTACCAAAGAAAACCCACAGCCTCTATCTACCACCACTCCTGTTTACTCTTGTCTCTTAATCACAGAGAACTGTAAATCTATTTTGTCTCTATGGATAGGCTTCATTTGGAATTTCAACTAAATGGAGTATGAAATTCTATACAACAAGCTTTACTGAGTATTCATGGTCTAGTCATGGTATAACATGTGTCACCAATTCATTCCTTTTAATGGCTGAGCAATGTTCCAATACAGACATCAGTTTTGTTTTTGCTTTAAGTCCATCCATCAGGTGACAGGCACTTGGGTTGTTGTCACTTTTTATTGCCACACAAAGATATTCAGGGGCTGGAGAGATTGCTCAGTGGTTAACAGCACTGACTATTCTTCTAGAACTTACCCGGTACCTACATGGTGGCTCACAACCAGTAATAACTCCAATTTCAAGGGATCCAATTTCCTCTTCTGGTCTACATGGGTATTAGGCATACACACACACACACACACACACACACACACACACACACACAGAGAGAGAGAGAGAGAGAGAGAGAGAAAGACAGAGAGAGAGAGAGACATGCAGCCAAACACCCATACAAATAAAATAGCAAACTAATACTCATTACCCACCAAGGTACAAATCAAAATCATAAAGAAATGCAACTTCCCACTCTAACCAAAATGACAGCTATTCAGTGCTGGTAAAGCTAATGAGAAACTACAATGCTCCTGCATGGCTGAGTGTACAAACCATCTGGCAGCTTCTCAAAGGTTAAACAGACTTATCATATGACTTACTAACTACACTCCTAGGTACATGCCCCAAACAAGCAAAAGTTGATGTTCACACAACAGTACACTATATTCTTAGGGATGACCACCTTAATAGCTAAAAGTAGAAACCACCCAAACATTTCACCAGCGATGGACCATGGGTTCCTCTTTAAGTACTACCCCATTATATGGGATTATCACTCAGGTATAAAAAGGAATGCTGACGCTGTCACATGGAGGAACCTTGAAAACACTGCACTAGGTGAAAGAAGTTAGACACACAGGACATTAATATTATTGTATTTATAAAACACCCAGTATATTTATTTATACAATACCCAGAACAGGCAAATTCTGAGGTAGACAGTACATGAATGCATGTCAGAAAAGGGTACAAGGGAGATCGGGGGTTAATACAACAGACACAGGGTGTGTTTGGTGGTAGCAGTGTGAGTGACAAAATGTTATGAAATTAGAAAGTTACAATGGGCGTCTGGAGAGATGGCTAAGTTAAGAGCACTGACTGCTCTTCCAGAGGTTCTGAGTTCAATTCCCAGCAACCACATGGTGGCTCACCACCATCTGTAATGGGATCCGATGCCCTCTTCTGGTGTGTCTGAAGACAGCTACAGTGTACTCATATACATAAATAAAATAGAGGCGAAGATAGACAAGCATAAAAAAAGTTACAATGGTTGCTTAACTTTGTAAATATGTATTTTTAAGTACTGTATTGCACTCAAATACAAAATAAATTAATGTAAATAGATCCAATTATGTGTTGACTATATTATTTATTAAGAGGCACAAGTGGAAACAACAATATACCAAATAAGAAAAGATGTATTTATCACTAAGCATTTCTTCTGCTCTTTCCAATCAAACACGACATATGAGTCATATTGCTTACTATCTTTTAGGGGGAAAACGTAGAAGCACATTCACTAAAGTGATTATCTGTAAGTGGTGAGAGTTTGGCAATCCATTTCCTACTTTCAGATACGTGCGTTATGTAATGCTCATGTAATAACTCACCCCATGCGTGTGCCATGCTTATTAGGGAAATGGAGCAACCTTCCGCTAGTCTCCATCATTGTTATCCTTGTGGTACTGGGATCAAACTCACACGTCAGGCAAGTGTTTCTAGCACCAAGCTACATACCCAGATCTTCCCTATCTTTTTTTTCTTTGGGGGTTTGGGGGTGGGGGGTGAGACAGGGTTTCTCTGTGTAGCCCTGTCCTAAAACTTACTCTTTAGATCCTGCTGGCCTCCTGCCTGCCTCTGCCTCTGCCTCCCAAGTGCTGAGATTAAAGGTTTGTGCCACCACTACCTGGCTATTCCCCATCTCTTAAATCACAACAAAACAATGCTTCTTAGGATAGGTATTTCAATCTTAGGAGTGTACTCAGTATAGTCAGAAAACAGGCCTAGTCTGTCCACAGTCCCATCTCAAGCAGCTTCTGTGTATTTAAAAACAAGGAATATAAAACTCAAGTATGAACCTCTGCCTAAAATCTTCCTTCTAGTGTGTTCATGTGGGTTTGCAGGAACTAAGATTGTCAGGCTTATGCAGCAAGGATCCTTACTACCTAAGTCATCTTGTAAGTGTTCATGTGTTCTACATGTGTATTATCAGCATTAAATTTAAGAAAAACTAATTTGTAGATTGTAATCATTATCAGATTACACTAGGAAAAAGTTTAAATTCTTACCCCTTTGATTGTCCATTTGCCCGATTTTCAAAAAATTTTATCTCCAAAATATCATTTACTCCCAAAGAATGAACTGCTTCAGTTAGGTCCTCATCTGTTGTCCACTGCAAGACATTTCCTCTTATTAGCCATTAAAACATATTCAGGTTTTATTGCAAGACATTTCCTCTTATTAGCCATTAAAACATATTCAGGTTTTATTGTCTGAATTTAACATTTAAATGAAAACAAACAATAAAGGAAAATTATTTTCTATTTTTGCAAATCTAAGTACAGTTACTGCCTGTCAACCTACCATAGTAGAGTAGGTAACCAATACCAATAGGTAGGTTTTTATCAAACATTTAACTCTTATCAAGTCACTATTTTCATAAGATGCAACGGAGGGGATAAACAGCTTATTCAAATCACAAAACATAAACATATGCCAATTCCTTTTTTTCTTTCTTTCTTTTCTTTTTGAGATAGGATTTCTGTGTAGCCCTGGCTATTACTGGAACCCACTATGTAGACCAGGCTGTCCTCCAACTCAGAAGATCAGCCTCCTGAGGCATGTATCACCAAACCCAGCAAGAGCATCATTTTTTGTTTTGTTTTGTTTTTTGAGACAAGATCTCACTATGTACTCTTGGACCTAACTGTGTAGACCAGGCTGCCCCTCAAACTCAGAGATAGACCTGCCTTTGCCTCCCCAGCACTGAGATTAAAGGTGTGCACCACATAGCAGGCTGCCAATTCTTATTTAGCAACGAAAACCTCACGTAATACTGCCATCATTTCCAATTTGGTGAAGACTGGTCAGACTGGATGACAGGAGACTCAGTCAGTGTGAGGGCCAGAAAGATGGCCCCACAGAAGACCCCAGATTCAATTCCCAATACCCACATGATGGCTCACAACCATACAACTCCAGTCCCAGGAAATCTGATGCCCTCTGCTGGCCCCTGAGGGTCTGTATGCATGTGGTGCACAAACATGCAGACACAGAAATAACCATATGCATAAAATAAAAAGCAATGTGAAGTTAAATATTTTCACATAAAATCTATAAGCAGAGTAGAAGGGTGTCAACATGTTGCTATAACTTTTAAATTTCCAATATAACAATAGCTGAGATAAAGACATTTCTAGGACTGCTTTAGAGACTGTCAGGTTTGATGCTAACAGACAAGTGCTCATCAGGCATTTAGCCAATAATCTCAGAATCTTATTAACAACACGATTAAAATACAAAATATATCCAGACAACAAATATTAAAGTCTCTAAAGTATCTAAAAACTTCTAATAATTTCAAATTTAAGGTCAGAAATGAAGCTTAAATTTGTAATATAAATTTTTAAAAAGGCATATTTTTAAAACTGTAGTGATATTTTTCTTCCATAATCTTAAAATTCCTTTTTTTTTTTTTTTTGTTTTTTGAGACAGGGTTTCTCTGTGTAGCCCTGGCTGTCCTGGAACTCACTCTGTAGACCAGGCTGGCCTCGAACTCAGAAATCCGCCTGCCTCTGCCTCCCTGAGTGCTGGGATTAAAGGCGTGCGCCACCACTGCCCGGCCAATCTTAAATTCTTAATTTGAGGCCCTGTGTGAACATTTTTCTTAGTGAAAGTGGTGGGAATGTAAAAAAGTTGAGCGAAGACAATACAAACTCAATATCCCCAAACCAGTCTATAAAATTCACAATTATAATAACTGTAATGTCTTTTCAAAAGAACTTGGTTTCACCCTTCTCATTACTTGGGTACATGTGAAAAACCTGTATTATTTTTGGATATATATAGTAATGTCCATTTTTTAAAAAGCTGGGCAAGAACATGTACTACTAGAGCAATTCAAATGACTGCCAACAATCTGTGTTAGCTTTCCTTACCCATGTTAGATTTCCAATATACAATGCGATTCTCTTTCCAGTGTAAGTGTAGACAACATTTGGAGCTGCTCCTTTACCCACATCATCACCAACAGTTGGTGGAAGAGTATCCATGTAGTCCCGATCTTCTGGGGCATCGCCATTATTTGCAGATGGAGAGATGACATCATCATACAAATCTATCTGATCATGCCCACCATATTCTGCTTCCTAAGACACAGAAATAATGTTCTAGATTATACGAGTCAGAACACTAAATAAATGTGAATACTAGTTCTCTTACTTTATATAATAAATGTGTTCTTGAATGATGACTTTAACTAATACCTTCCTTGAAAGTAAAATATTCTTAAAAGTAACCACAGATAAATGCAAATAGACAAGTTTCAAAAGAGTACTTGTCATAATATTATCACACACACACATACACACTAAGCCTTTAACATGTGACCACATGTGAAACACCAGTATTTTTCGTTGGTATTCAGATCTTATTTACCTACTCTGAGAAAGCTAATGTTTTGGATTTTTTTTTTTTTAAGTATTTATTTATATGAGTACACCATTGCTGTCTTCAGACACTCCAGAAGAGGGCATCAGATCCCATTACAGATGGTTGTGAGCCACCATGTGGTTGCTGGGAATTGAACTCAGGACCTCTGGAAGAACACTCAGTGCTCTTAACCGCTGAGCCATTTCTCTAGCCCCCAAAGATAATGTTTTTATAAGTCAAGCCATGGGTGACAAAAATACACACACAGAGACAGAGACAGAGAGAGAGAGAGGAATACACACACACACACACACACACACACATATGTTCCAAAGTCTTTTTTTTTTTTGGTTTTCCAAGACAGGGTTTGTTTCAAAGTCTTATCTAGCGAAATAAAAAAATATGTAAAACTACTCAAAGTAATATCTTGCAATAATGGTATTATTCTCAGTAAACAAAGAGCTACTACTTACCTGACTTTTAAAATCTAGCCAAGTACATTAGCAAGTGAAAAGTATACACATAAGAGTTAGTACAACTGTCACCAGCAGAATCAAAGCAATGCTAGGATGTCACTCACATGCCTAACTGATGAGCCAGGAAGAGGAAAAACAAAGAAACTGATCTGAGGAGGAAAAAAAGTAATTCAATTTGTCTTAAGACTAAGTAACTCTATCAATATCCATGTGAACTATTTACCTTCTGAGGGAAATTTGAGAGTGGGAGAAAAAAAAGCCACCTTAAGAGCCAGCTAGGCCTGCCAATCTCCCATGTACACAATTTGCTAAGAACTGTCATATAAATGGCACACAAGAGTGAGTTTCAGGGAATACAATATGATGATCAAGTAAGAATTTGCTACATGATCAAAAGATACAGGTACCAAGAGAGCATGGCTATTGTTCCATTTTTCACCAAAAAGCCAAAATAAGACTTATTTTTTTAAAGAGAAAAAAAGGAAGGAAGAGCCTAGAAGGGAAAACATTATGCACAGACAAAGCTATAGAGACCTCAAATTTCCTTTTATAGGTAATCTGCATTAATAATGAACTATGCAACGTTTTTTAAATTTAATATTACACACTACTTTACTTATCACAAGGCAGAACATCCTTAAGTCTAAGAAGAAACTTAAGATATCAAGGTATATCAAAGAAAAGCCACCTCCATCAAAAGGCAGAAATTAAGATAAGTCACTGAATAATGCCATTGATTTTAATGTGCAACAATGCCAAAATAATATGTAAGTAATGAATTTGTATAAAAGAAGCTATTCAAACTGCACTGACAGTAAAAATTAGAAAACAGAAGGTAAGCTCTGTGATGTTAGCTGAACCTTCTGGTCATGTGGCTGCAACAATGGCTCCATACGCTTTTTTTTTTTTTTTGGGTTTTTGAGACGGGTTTCTCTGTGTAGCCCTGGCTGTCCTGGAACTCACTTTGCAGACCAGGCTGGCTTCAAACTCAGAAATCCGCCTGCCTCTGCCAGCAATTACAGTGCTGGGATTAAAGGCATGCGCCACCACTGCCCGGCCCATACTCTTAAAAAATATAAAAAATGGCATAGTTGGGCACTTTTACAATCTGGTTCTGCACATCAAGTAAAATTAATTATTCAAAGGGAGTTGTGTTTCCCTACTCAACAGAGATTAACAGAGATTTACAGTCTATGGGAGAGTAAAAAAGAATGCCAGGGTTATTGAATAAAACTAAAACTATTTAAGTTTCTATTCCCACTTACAGAAAAGATTAACATAACATTTTTCATTCGTTGTAAATGTGAGAAAATGTTTACATAAGTAGACCATCATTTACCAGCAGTAATTGAAGCTACACTAACATAGGCATTACAATCACTACTTTTGTATGACCATGACTTCCTACAGTGATACCAAGCATATTTTCCACATTCATAAGGAAGATTATAATCAGCCAATTTGTCTAGTAGTTGGATTGCTTCCAAGTGGTTGAAGTGATGCTAATTGAGACCATGGTCCTGGGGTTTGATCTCCATGTGGACTAGTTAGCTGTGTTCCAAGACCTCAGACTGTATTCTTAACCCCAAGAGTATACCTTGGGCTTGGTAAAAAACAAAAACAAAAACAAAACAAACAAACAAAAAAACAACATTAATGAATCTGAATATATATATACTGCCATTGCTAAGAAAGCAACTCAAAGGATACTTTTTTTTTTTTTGGTTTTTCGAGACAGGGTTTCTCTGTGTAGTCCTGGCTGTCCTGGAACTCACTCTGTAGACCAGGCTGGCCTCAAATGCAGACATCCGCCTGCGCCTGCGCCTGCCTCTGCCTCCCTGAGTGCTGGGATTAAAGGCGTGCGCCACCACTGCCAGGCCTCAAAGGATACTTAATAATATCTGTAGTCTTTTTTTTTTTTTTAAGACTCATTATTTTAAAATAAATCTAGAACACATTCAAGTGTTTCTACTCCAAGTAGAAAACGAACATACTGTGAAATTAAGCAAAACGCCTATCAAGGGTCATATATAAAAATGAACTCTGAAGACCTAGTGTCAAAAAAAAAATCAATAGCATCAAGTTCTGCTATGTGAAAAGTCTTTTTCATATATATTTTAATGGCATTCAAAAATAGAAAATTTCAATATATCCTAATTATTTCAGATTCCAAAAGTCACCCAGCCTTATCCTTGTTTCTAGGATCTAATTATCAATAAAGGTGCTGTCTAGCAAGAACAGTTCTTAGGCAGTTCAGAATAGTGTCAATGCCTTTAATCTCAGCACTTGGAGGTAGATAATCTGTGAGTTTGAGGCTAGCTTGGTCTCCGTAATAGTTTCCAGGTCGGAGTATGACCTTGAACAACAACAACAAAGGGCAGTTAGGGTTAGTGAAAAGAATAACAAAGTAATTGTTCTCAATCCCGACTACTCTGAATCACCATAATCATTCTAATGGCAAGCAACAACAAAATCCAATAATGGCTGTACCCCCAGTTTTGATGGTCCTAGTAAGTAATCCTAGCAGTTGGGAGGCTGGGGTCTCGGTCTCTCTCTCTCTCTCTCTCTCTCTCTCTCTCTCTCTCTCTATTTTGTACTACAGAATGACTGTTTTCCTCCTACAAGATAAACCAACCTGTTTCCCAGTCAAAGAACAGCTTAAAGGTATGGTGGACAGAAAAAATGACCAACATCCCATTCATTTTCTTAAGGCAATGTTTTAATCTGTTTCATTAGCACTATTTCCCCTCCATCAAGATTTTTACACAATTTCCCCCTAATCGTATCCCATAATTTTGTATATAATATATGCCATTATTGGGACTATTCTTTTCCCTGACAGGCACAACACTGCTTTGGGTGTTCCTAGAGTCACAATTAATACCACTTGTGCACTATTGGTACTACCAGTAAAGGACAGCATCTATTTCAAAAAAGCCCCTATATTTTAAAAAAGCATTATCAGTCATTCCATTTAAAGAACAGTTATTTCATTGTAAGAAAAGGGAGCTATGGACTGGAGAGATGGCTCAGCAGTTAAGAGCACTGACTGCTCTTCCGAAGGTTCTGAGTTCAAATCCCAGCAACCATATGGTGACTCACAACCATCCGTAATGAGATTTAATGCCCTCTACTGGGGTGTCTGAAGACAGCTACAGTGTACTTACATATAATAAATAAATCTTTAAAAGAAAGAAAGAAGGAAAGAAAGAAAGAAAGAAAGAAAGAAAGAAAAGGGAGCTATACTCTGCATGACAAAATGTATTCAATGCTATGTAAGAGAAAAACCCAGAAGCAAGAAACTAGTTCCAACATATCTCCAATCTACTCAGAATGTTTAACCCTCTTATATAAAATGACTCAATATTTACATATAAACTATACATCTTTTCACATACTTTATCTCAAGATTTCTTTAAACTAACACAATGTAAATGTTTATATTAAAAGTGATTATATTGTATTGGTTAAGGGAATAATGGGAAGAAGTCTGTGCATATGCAGCACAAGTACAATCTCACCCAGCCAGTATTTTTGATTCCAGTTGAATTCTAGGATACAGAAAATGTGGATTTTTTTCCCAGAAAATATCACATTATGGATATGCTAAGTGTATTAATTTTATAATTCCTGTACAATGTTAATTGGATCTTTATTATGTTATCTCTCCAGTCACTACTGATTTATCTTTAAGCTATTTTCATTAAGCATATCATAAAGTTTCACAGGGTAACTAATAGTTGCCTTACAGTGAATATACAATGACTAAGTATAAAGTGAAAGGATTCATTCAATAAAGTCAGACTTATGGGGACACCTAGACCCTTACTTACAAGCTGATACCCCAACCCCTGCCATTACCTCCATTCGCTTTAAAGTTAGGTGAGCAGGTAACTAAAGCAGTACTTCCTGCTATCAATGATCCACAATCTGATAGAGTAACACTAACAACATGAACTGCTTCTTACTGACTCCCAGATAAAAATATATATTTGATTGTATAGAATATAAACTGAGCATGCCTAATTAAAGAACCTGGGTTTAGTTCCTAGCACCCTCATGGTGGCTCACAACCATCTGTAACCAATTCCAGAGGATGTGATGCCCTCTTCTGACTTCCATGAGTGAGCACCAGAAAGGCACAAGGTATACATACATACATACATGCAAACAATCCACAAACATAAAATAAGTACATCTTGGGGTGAGAAGGACTGCTTTCTGTGTAACTCCAAAGTCAGTACAAGCAATGTAGACTCAGATGAGTAATGCTTCTCAATTTGTCCACATCTAAAAGCTTTTAGGAACCAAGCAGACAATGTGTTTCTGTTCCTTCTCATCTTTATTCTCAATTCTTAAAATTATCTAGTAAAGGGGCTGGAGAGATGGCTCAGTGGTTAAGAGCACTGACTGCTCTTCCAGAGGTACTGAGTTCAATTCCCAGCACCCACATGGTGACTCACTACCATCTGTAATGGGATCGGATGCCCTCTACTGGTGAGTCTGAAGACAGCTACAGTGTACTCATAGACATTAAATAAATAGATAGATAGATAGATAGATAGAAAGAAAGTAAATATACTAAGTCTCATTCTACTCCCAATAAAGCTTAATGCTTGGTCTCATACTTTCTGCAATTTATTGTGCTTTGCCAAAATGCAAAAAGCTTTATAAAACTATACCATTTTAAATAGTAAAGAGACTAATGTCTAGACAGAATGTCAAAGCACAATTAAAACTGCAGCTCACACTAGACAACAAAAGATCTGTTTAGAGGACAGAGCACGGCTGAATGTCTGAAGCACAAGCTGCTCTTCAGAGCACTCACATTTAATCCCCAGCACCTACATGGTTGCTCACAACCCTCTGTAACACTCCTTCCAGGAAATCTGACTCCCTCTTCTGGACTCCTTGGGTACCAGGCACCCACACAGTGCAGACATTTGGGCAGGTAAAAGACTCATACACGTTTAAAAGAAGACAGAGAAAGAAAAAGTTAAAAAACAAAACAACACAAAACTAACTTTTATAGATGTTTAGAACCCAAAATAATTTAAAAAGTCAAAATGGTCAGTTCTGAAAAATATTTTGCTCAACTGCAATCAAACCATCACACCGGCTACTATACAGCTAGTAGAAATAAGGTTATCATCTATTAAGAGAGCAGATTATTAGGGATGTTGCACAGGAGTAAAGTGCCTAGCATGTGCAAGGGCCTGAGTGCAAACTCCCAACAGTAAGGGGGGACACAGGCTGTAAATCTAGCACTGGGGAGGGTGAGGCAGCAGATGCATTGATAAATTATAGGGGTGGATCTTACAGAGGATCTGGGTTCAATTCTCAGTACACACACGGTGGCTCACAACCATGGATACGTCCAGTTTCAGAAGACCCAGTGTCCTCGTCTGACTTCTGTGGGCACAGGGAAAATGTTCATACACATGTTTAAAAAAAAATCAAAAAGAGGGGGAAAAAATTGTTATAAAAACCTTTGATTTAGCCGGGCAGTGGTGACGCACGCCTTTAATCCCAGCACTTGGGAGGCAGAGGCAGGCGGATTTCTGAGTTCGAGGCCAGTCTGGTCTACAGAGTGAGTTCCAGGACAGCCAGGGCTACACAGAGAAACCCTGTCTCAAAAAACACAAAACAAAACAAAAAACAAACAAACAAAAAAGTAAACTTGGAATACACAGCAAGTTCTAGGTCAACCAGAGCTACAAGACAGAAAACAAACAAACCCAAAACCTAACAAATAGGAGGGAGGGAAGGAGGGAGGGAGGGAGTACAGAGGGAGGGAGGGAGGGAAAGATCAGAAGATTAAATCAATAAGTAATTTTGCTGTTGCTTTTAATTCTGGTAGGATCTCAGAAAAATAGTGCATGATAGTAACACAGAAAACATAACAAATCTTAAAATAACTGACAATCTTTTTGTGGCTACTTTTTGTTCGTGAATTCCGAGCAAACAAATCATGAAGTCAATTATACGCAAACACTAACAAGTAATGCCTCTGGGGTGAGGCTATAGCTCAGGGGTCGAGTGCTTACCCAGATGTGCAAAGTCCTGGGTTCAGTACCCAGAGCAGCAAACAAGAGGTTTTGGGAAAAGCTACTTATCTACTTAATTATTTAATTAATTAATCTACTTAAACCTACAAAGATTTTACTTGTAAAGGTACACAACCACGTATCAGATACAATGCTAAAAGTACAAGTCAATGAAAAGCTACATTTATAAAAAAGAGGCCTACAAAGTAGTTCCTCGTTGGGGTCAAAAAAGTTTAATCTCGCACAGCACTCGAGAGGCAGAGGCAGACGGATCTCTCTAAGTTCGAGGCCAGCCAGGTCTACAGAATGAGCTCCAGGACAGCCAGGGCTACACAGAGAAACTCTGTGTTTGTCATCAGTAATTAAAACCCTACCAAAATGTGCTTTGCTTTTCTAATATTTAAGCCAAAGGCACAGTCATTCTTGAAAAACAAAGCAGTGAGGATTTAAGCTTCCACTGTTTTAAGTCTTACATATGTACTCATAAATAATGGAAGGGAAACACCATACAAACCAATGGCATTTTATTAAGGTTCTCATCCGAACCTTGGAATTTTTAATAATATGGTTGGGTGTAACTTGAAAACCGTGAATATACGAAATGCAATTAAAAAAAAAAAAAGATATGAAGAGGGGAGTAAGAGGCTACAAGTTAAACTCTGGCAACCAGACCCTTTCAAGGATATTCATGATGAGACGCAACAGCTAGTTCTAGGCATCCGAGGCCAGTGAGACCGGAAAACCTTATGCGTCTCACTTTCTCCAGCCTTTTCAAATCGTGAAGTAGAGCCCACAGGGCAAACACTTCGTTTTCTAACTACAGTCACGTCCACCACGACTTGTCAGCTACACTACCAAGGATTCCGAACGGCCTTCGTTTTAGTCTTTCTGATCTGTTAAACTAGGTACCACCATCTTTTTGTTCTGTCCAACCACCGCGCTTCCAAGTCTTTGGCGCAAGCCATTTATCTTCACCGATTAAATTTTTCTTCACAAAGGCCAAGGACTGGGCCTCGGAGGCATTGCAAGCCCTCGATTACCCAGGCGGGCCAACGCACCGACTTTTAAATGCGATCGGTGGGTCCAAAAGTCAGATGACTTGTTGCAGACGTAACCAAACCTAAGCAGCCTTCCCCTCGGGGACCGGCGAGCAAGGACCCGGGCGCCACGCCGAAACCTGTCGCAAAAGCGAGCAGGAGCCCAGGGAGAGCGGGCGCGCGGGATACAAAGGGCTGTGAACGCGGCCTTCCATGAGGCGACCGTGCGCGGACAGAGACACAAAATGGAGCGGCGGGAGGAATCGGAACCCGAAGCGGCAAGGCCAGGATGGAGGCGGCGAGCGCGCGCCGGGCCAGGGCTTCCCCTCAGGCCGGCAGCGGGGGAGGGGGCGCGGCGGCCCGTTCTCCCCGCCCCGCACACGCGGCCTAGCTCGGCGGGAAGCGCCCGCCACCGAGCCAACAATGGGGCGTGAGGCCGTCCTGAGGAAGGGGCGGGCGGCGACGGTGGCTGCACGGCGACCGAGCCCCGCGCTCCAGAGCCCGCGGCCCGCAAAACGACGCGCGAGAACAAGGGGTAGGGGACGTCGCGCACGGCGGCGCGGCCCGGAGGCGCCAAGGGCGCACGGTCTGCAGCGAAGCCGGCTCGCGGCCCGCGGCGGCCCTAGTCAGCCAAGCGTCCAGGCCGCGGCCCCGTCCGCGGCGGCGGCGGAGCCCGGACCCTCACGTACCTGGTTGAACTCTTCGCCCACATCCGCGTAAATGTCTATGTGGTCCACACCGTCCGCCATCTTCCCTCGGCCTCGGCCGCCGCCGCCGCCGCCGCCTCCTGCAGGTCGGCCCGCCGAGGCAGCAGCAGCGGATCTAGCGGTGGGGGCGGGGCGCTCTACGTCACTTCCGAGGGGCGGAGACGAGGGCGCAGCGGCCCGCTGGTGCTGACGGGGGACCCCGCTGAGGGTCCGCGGCGGTTCCGAGGCGCTAACTAGTTCCTTTGTGTGCAGGATTAAGCCGCGGCCGGGGCAGGGGCGTGATTTCCTGTGCTACCCCGCCATCCTGCATGCGGTGGAACCCGCTTGTTTCCAGAGACTGTCTTTTCAAACTGCTTCTGGTACTATCTATCTATATTTACGTTTTCATTTTTTCCTACGTCTTTGCTTCCAAGGCTTCGAGAGATAGGAGCTGTGCGTACGCAATTAAAAACAAAATATGTTGCCCTGGCCAATGTCTTATTTTGGCTTCTTCAGACAACTGAATTTTGTGGTTACCTTGAGTTATTTGCATATTGCATATTTGCATCACTTATTTTTATGCCGTTGTAAGCATCTTTTCGCTTCTTCCCTCTTCCTCCCCCATTACCCTTGCTTTTACCTTTTTACGTCTGTAGTAGGTTTTCTCCAGCCATCGGCCAGAGGCGTCTATCCTCATTTTAGAGCGCGTACAACGGAGTAGATGTATCCTAAGTCAACGAATTCCTAGGTTCAGAATGCTGAACTAGAAGGGAAATTAAAAAGGTGGCTTGAGGTCCAAACATCCCGTTTTACAGATGAGAGAACTAAGCTCTCATAGAACGTAAGTGATTTAACTGGGGTTACATGGCTCGTAAAGGTGCACACCTTTTGACCCGGGTGTATGATTCAGAGATCTCTCTCCATTTCCAACGGGCTCCACCTATTTCTTTCTTCGAATTTAAAAACTCACCAAGTCATTCAGCTGCCCGTGTGCTTGATAAATTCAGTCCCCGCAGCGCTCCCAAGGGGAATAGAGGGAAACAAACCAAATCCTCTTAAATAGTGCTCTGATCTATTCAGCACCTGTGGCTACTCCCACTTTCACCCCCACCCTGCCAAACAAATAAATAAATTAACATTTATTTAAAAAACACCAGATGCAGACTGGTCTGAAATCATCAAAAACCCAAAGAAACATCTATGCTTGATATGGCTGTAAAAGCTTGGTTGCAGTCACAGAGACTAATCTCTTAATCTGAATAAACATTTCTTTAAATTTTTGTTTTATACGTTGGGTGTTTTGCCTGCGTACAGTCTGTGTACTACACATGTACGCAGTACCTTGGGAGCTCTCCAAAAAAAAAAAAAGGCATCAGGCGACTAAGACTGGTATTAGACAGGGTTATGAACCACCACGTGGGTGCTGGGAATCAGACCCTGACCCCGGAAGAGAATCCAGCACTATTGACCAAGGTGCAAACGGGACCTAACGATGGCCACCACTGTTGAAAAGTCTTAGGCTCCAAATTTTGTTTAATTAGAAGTCAAATGCATGCTGAGTAGTGGTGGTCCACACCATTAATCCCAGCGCTTGGGAGGCAGAGGCAGAAGGATCCGGGAGTTTCAGGTTCCAGGACAACCAGGACTACACAGAGAAACTCTTGTCTCAAAAACCAGAACAAAACAAAAAAGTCAAAACCTCAGCTTTATCCCTCAGCTACTTTTGAGATCTGATAACCCCTCAACCGTCGCCTCTTCATGTAGAGGCCCATCCTTTGGTCTGCTCTGCCAGACTGCTCAGGTACTATCTTCAGAATGTTTTGATGTCAGGCAGTGGTGGCATTCGGGACGCAGAGGCAGTTGGGTCTCCAAAGTTCGAGGCCAGCCTGATCTACAGAGTGAGTTCCAGCACGGCCAGGGCTACACAGAAGGACCCTGGGTGGAAAAACCTAAATAAATAAATAAATAAATAAATAAATAAATAGATAGATAGATGGATGGAAAGACTGTTTCAGTTATTTTCTCAAATGTAACTTTTTACTCGATAACTTTCAAAATTTAAAGTATTTGTGAAAAATAAAAAGGAAAACTGACTCCAACACTAATTTCTGCCATTCTCCTTTAATCTGTAAACACCCAGATCATTTATTTTTATGAAGGCAGAGAAGGGAATAGGAAAATGGGTTTTGTGATGAGGTAGGCTGCGCTGCCATGGCCACCCAACTCTTCTCAATTTCTTGAGGTTCTAAAATCTTTTTGTCTCAAGTCTTCGTAGTACAGAAAGACCAAATGTCTTTAGGAGAAATACAGCAATAGTAAGTTACATGTTGCACATAAATGGCCTTTTCAACTTCCCGTGTTAGTTCCATATTGCTACTGTAACAACTTAGTAACAATGTTAGGGACCAAAACAATACAGATATTTTTTTATTCTCAGTTCTAGAGGTCAGAAGCTCAATATAAGTTTTACAAGGCTCTTCCGGTTATTTCTGCTGCTGTAATAAAACACTCTAACCAGAGCAATTTAGGAAAGAAAGGATATATTATTCAGGGTTCTCTGGAGTAACAGAATTTGTAGAATGACTCTCTTTAAATATATAGAAAGGAGATTTAAAAGAACGTACTACAGATTGTGGTCCTACTAATCTAACAATGGCTTCCTATGAATGGAAGTTCCAAGAATCCAGTTCAGACTGGATGTCAGACTGGTCTTCAGTACATATCAGAATCCTGAAGAAATAGGAGTGGACTTGATATCAATTTTCCAGAGCAAGCAGGCAAAGGCAAAAGCTTCCTTTATCCATGTTCTTATATCCGCTTCCAGCAGAAGGTGTGGCCCAGATTAGAGGTGAGTCCTCCTACCTCAAAAGATCTGAATTAAAGTTGAATCTTCCCACCTCAAATATCTGGATTGGAAGTGGATCTTTCTACTTCAATTTAATCGAAGATCCCTCACAGGTGTGGGACAATATTTTTGGGTTTTAGTTAATTCCAGATAGAGTCAGCATGACAACCATGGATAGCCATCACAGAGGTAACAACCAAGAATAGCCATCACAGAGGTGACAACCAAGAATAGCCATCACAGAGGTGACAACCAAGAATAGCCATCACAGAGGTGACAACCAAGAATAGCCATCACAGAGGACTTATTTGTATTATACTTTCAGGTCACACTCCATTATTGAGGGGTGTCAAGAAAGGCACTCAATGCAGGAGCCTGGAGCAGAAACTATGGCAGAGTGCTGCTTATAAGGCTCACTCACAGGCGCATGCTCGGCAGGTGTTTCTTGTCGATGTTGTTGGGTTTTTTGGTCTGTTTGTTTTTATACAGGCCAGGTCCACCTGCCTAGGGATGGTGCCTTTCAAAGTAGGCTGAACCCTCCCACATTATTTGTCTTCGAGATAGTCTCTGACTGGGGCTGGAGAGATGGCTCAGCAGTTAAGAGCACTGACTGCTCTTCCAGAGGTCCTGAGTTCAATTCCCAGCACCCACGTGGTGGCTCACAATCATCTGGAATGGGATCTGATGACCTCCTCGGGTATCTGTGTGAAGACAGAGCACCCATAAACATAAATAAATAAACATATATTTTTTCAAGATTTTATATATATATATATATGACAAGTACACTGTAGCTGTCTTCAGACACACCAGAAGAGAGCATCAGATCCCGTTACAGATGGTTGTGAGCCACCATGTGGTTGCTGGGAATTGAACTCAGGACCTCTGGAAGAGCAGTCAGTGCTTTTAACGGATGAGCCATCTCTCCAGCCCAACATTTTTTTTTTAAAAGAATTATTTATTTTATGTATATGAGTACACTGTACTGACTTCAGACACGCCAGAAGAAGGCATTGGATCCCCATTACAGATGGATGTGAGACACCATGTGGTTACTGGGAATTGAACTCAGAATCTCTGGAAGAACAGTTGATGCTCCCAACCGATGAGCCATCTCTCCAACCCCAATAAACATATTTAAAAAAAAAAAAAATAGTCTCTCACAAACCTAGCCACAGACCAATCTTAACGGGCAATTCCTCAATTGAGGGTCCCTTTTTCCAAGTAATGCTGCCATGTGTCAAGTTGACAAAAACTAAGCAGCCAAAGGCTTACCAAAGTATTTTTGAGAGTCATAAAGACGTGGAAAGGTAGTCCTGCTGGTCTGTGATGCATTTACCTGTTTTCAAAGATACAAGGAAGCTTCTTTCCTTTTTCATCTATGCGGGCTCAGGCCACAATAGCATGCTCATTCCAGGTTCAAATAATGACCGTGCAAGAAAACGGGCAGCTGCCTTAGTTACAAATCTAAGGAGAGAGCAGCTAATTGCCTCATTTAAAAAAAAAAAAAGTAGCATATATTAAAGCTAAGAGATCTGATTATGACATTTTCATAGGTAAATATCATATACTTTAATTGTTTTCACAGACTCTTGTTCTCACTTTTTTTTTTAAATTTATTTATTTATTTTATTTATGTATGTGAGTACACTGTCGCCGTCTTCAGACACAGCAGAAGAGGGCATCGGATCCCATCACAGATGGTTGTGAGCCACCATGTGGGTGCTGGGAATTGAACTCAGGACCTCTGGAAGAGTAGCCGGTGCTCTCAACAGCTGAGCCATCTCTCCAGCCCACCTGTTCTCACTCTTGTACCTTTCGTTCTCCTTCTGCTGGTCCCCTTTCCCTCCCAAGTTCCCCTTCTATGTTAGTGTCTTTTAAATTCCACATAACAAAAACAGACTATTTGATTTATAAATCAAATATGACCTACAACTGTTTTCCTGCAAATGACATAATTTAACTCTTCCTTATGGCCAGATGAAACTTCATTTTGTGTTCATTATATTTTCTTTGTTCTTTCCTCTGTTGAGGGATACTGAGGCTGAAGCCATAACTTAGCTACTGTGAGTAGTAATGTACTGGTGTTCCCTCTACGACCTTGCCAGTATTTATTGTTATTTGATTTCTTGATGACAGCCATTCTGATGGGAATGAAATAGAATTCCTATGTAATTTTTGAAGTTTTCATTAATTTATTTGGGGAAGGTGGAGTGTGCTCAGAGGCAGCGGCACGTACCTGAGGAGCTGGTTCACTCCTTTCATCATGTGGACTCCAGGGAATCGAACTGAGTCTGTTAACTTTGGTGGCAAGTGTCTTTACCTACTACTATAACTTGCTGACCTCCCAAGATGTAATTTTGATTTGTTGTTCCCTAATGGCTAAAGATAGTAATTCCGAGTAAGATAAAAGAACTAGGAAGGTTTGTCTTCCATTCTGTCAGCTGCCTCTTCATCTGCACTGGGTTCTCTCATTTACTACACAAAAGGTTTTTAATTTTATGCAAGCCCATTTGTCATTCTTGCTTTTATTCCCAGGATGAGGTCCTTTTCAGAAAGTCTTTTTGAATTCTGTATCTTGAAGTATTTTCCTCTAGTGCTTTGTAGGTTCAGCTCATACTTAAATTAAGGCCTCTAATCTGCTTGGAACTGACTTTCATAGAAGGTATAAAACAGGGATCTAAGTCGGGCAGTGGTGGCGCACGCCTTTAATCCCAGCACTTGGGAGGCAGAGGCAGGCGGATTTCTGACTTCTGAGTTCAGATTTCTGTAGAGAGAGTGTCTCTACAGAGTGAGTTCCAGGACAGCCAGGGCTATACAGAGAAACCCTGTCTTGAAAAACCAAAAATAAATAAATAAATAATAAAAAGACAGAGATCTAGGAGGCTGGAGAGATGGCTCAGAGGTTAAGGGCGCTGACTGCTCTTCCAGATAGTCCTGAGTTCAATTCCCAGCAACCACATGGTGGCTCATAACCATCAGTAATGAGATCTGATGCCCTCTTCTGGTGTGTCTGAAGACAGCTACAGTGTACTCATCTACATAAAATAAATAAATCTTTAAAAAAAAAAAAAAAAAAGACAGAGATCTAATTGTCCTCTTCTGTAAGTGGATATTCATTTTTCCCAGGATGGTTTGGTAACAAATCTGTCTTTTCTCCACTGTATGGTTTTTGGCACCTTTGTCAGAATCACCACCATGTCAGGCTTGGTTTTGCTGTTGGATCTCCACCTTTATCCTATTTTCCACCTTTGGGAGTGGTCTGCATTAATTTGAGGACCTATCTGGTCGTCTGAAATCTGTCTCAGTGCCTGTCTACAGGGAGCCAGAGCTTCATGTAGTATAATAATATCCAGTAAAATATCCTTCACCGAGACCTGAAAAATGGCATACCAGGAAGAGTTGACTCCTCCAAGGGAGGGCTGCAGAAATCTGTTTCTACCCTCAGGTTCTATTTCTGAGGTCGTTCACTCCACAGAAGTCTTGCAAATCATCTAGCAATGAGGCAGCAGAACCAACAATGTGGATGGCTCTCCTAAGCCCTTGTTGAGTACTTTGTCTGAAAAACAGGTCAGCACCATGAAGAAGGTGACTGTGCTGGCTGGTCTTCTGTCAACTTGACACAAACTAGAGTTATCTAAAAAAGGAAACCTAAAATGAGAAAGTATCTCTATGAGATCCATCTATAAGGTGTTTTCTTAATTAGTGATCAATGAGGGAGGGTCCAGGCCATTGTGGGTTGCTATCCCTGGGCTGGTGGTCCTGGGTTCTATAAGAAAGCAGGCTAAGCAAGACATGGGGAGGAAGCAAGTAAGCAGCATCCCTCCATGGCCTCTGCGTCAGCTCCTGCCTCCAGGTTCCTGCTCTGTTCCTCAGGAACTGCTGAGTTCCTGTCCTGACTTCCTTCAATGATGAACAGTGATGTGAAAGTGTAAGCCAAATAAACCCTTTCCTCTCTAACTTGCTTTTTTGGTCATGGTGTTTCCTTCCAGCAATAGAAACCCTGACTAAGACAGTGGATTATTAAGCTAGCAACCATGGAGGGTTACAAGCTGCTCCTCCCTGACAAGGGCCTGAAGCAGCTGGTGGATCTCACGTCAGTCCTATGTCTATGAGGCTTTCTTGAGGATCCTTGCAGGTCAATGACTCTTCAATTCTTTACTCTGGGCCAGAAGATGGGCTGGGTTTCAGTTAGAACATTGGGTCATACCTTTCCTATGCATCAGTCCAGTGAAATGGCTCAGTGAATGAAGGTATCTCCAGCCAAGCACCTGACCCCTACCTGGCTGCTGCTATTCCTTGAACCCACATGGTAGAAGTAGAGTGCCAACTCCCACAAGTTGTCCTGTCTTTCTTTCCTTCCTTCCTTCTTTCCTTCTTCCTCCTCCTCTTCCTCTTCTCCCTCTTCTCCCTCTTCCTTCTCCCTCTTCTCCTTCTTCTTTCCGAGACAGGGTTTCTCTGTACAGCCCTGGCTGTCCTGGAACTCACTCTGGAGACCAGGCTGGCCTCGAACTCAGAAATCAGCCTGCCTCTGCCTCCCAAGTGCTGGGATTAAAGGCACACGCCATCACTGCCTGGCTTATGATCTTTTTAATATGTTGTTAAAGTCAGTTTGAAAGTATATTACACCAGGAAAATTTCTTTTCTTTTTTTTTTTTTTTTTTATTTTTTTTGGTTTTTCGAGACAGGGTTTCTCCGTGTAGCCCTCCATGTTGTCCTGGAACTCACTCTGTAGACCAGGCTGGCCTCGAACTCAGAAATCCACCTGCCTCTGCCTCCCGAGTGCTGGGATTAAAGGCATGCGCCACCACTGCCCGGCTCACCAGGAACTTTTCTACCTGTACTCACAGGGAGACTTTTTGCTGTTGATTAATCATAATCCATCCTTTGATGTCAGAATAATGCTGCCTTCACAGAGTGTTTGGAAATGTTTTTTTCCCTTTAGGAAAATATGAGACAGTTTGAGGAACTCTGATGTTAGCAATTCTTTAAAATTCTGTTAAAGTCAGGCAGTAGTGGCACCCACCTTTAATCCTAGCACTTGGATTGGGAATTGAACTCATCACCTCTGGAAGAGCAGCCAATGCTCACAACCACTGAGCCATCTCTCCAGCCCCTACTTACACTCTTCTAATTCTTAAGAGTTCCTCCTTAGGCTACCTTCCTGTCAGCCATGGTCACACCACCTTGTAATGCTCTTCCATGTCGTTCAAACTGGGACAATCACTGAAACTAAAGTAAATTGGTTTCCAGAACTTCCAGGCCCAAGACAACCTTGAATCCTGTACTAGCTAGTTTTGTGTGTCAACTTGACACAGGCTGGAGTTGTCAAAGAGAAAGGGGCTTCAGTTGAGAAACTGCCTCCATGAGATCCAGCTGTAAGGCATTTTCTCTATTAGTGATCAAGGGGGGAGGGCCCCTTGTGGGTGGTACCATCTGTGGGCTGATAGTCTTGGGTTCTATAAGAAAACCAGCTGAGCAAGCCAGGAGAAGCAAGCAAGCCAGTGAGCAGTATTCCTCCATGGCCCCTGCATCAGCTCCTGCTCCTTGACCTGCTTGAGTTCCAGTCCTGACTTCCTTTTGTGAAGAACAGCAGCGTGGAAATGTAAGCTCAATAAACCCTTTCCTCCCCAAATTGTTTCTTGGTCATGATGTTTGTGCAGGAATAGAAACTCTGACTAAGACAACTCCTAACTTTATTTTATTTTTGTTTTTACAAGACGGGGTCTCTCTGTGTAGCCCTGGCTGTCCTGGAACTCACTCTGTAGACCAGGCAGGCTTTGAACTCAAGAGATTCACCTGCCTCTGCCTCCCACGTATGAGCACCGAAGGTGTGTGTACCACTGCCCGGTGAATTATAACTTTATTTTTACCTAGTGCCTTTCTGACTTGTGACTTCCAGCACCTAGGCTAGCTCTCAAGGTGCGCAAACTTCCTCCCTTCAAATCTGTAGGAGCAATAAACTTCTCTTCATTTTTTGGAACTGAAGAGAATTGGAGGCTCTTTCCCTCCAGGACCCCCATCATGCTGTGCATGGCTGCTGTCTCTTCTCATGAGGCTCCTCTTTAACCTGAAGGTTTGCTCTCCCGGCTTCAAGGCCCCATCCTGATTCCCTACAACTGTGATGGGTGTGTTTATCCAATCCCTATACATCCGCGCAATTCTTCTGAGCCTCTTCACAGGGATACCTTAGCCCCTAGGATTTGGGTTTTTTGTTTTTTTGGATTTTTTTTTGTTTTTTTTGTCTTTTATTTTTTATCTTTGTTATTGATATTAGCTATAAACAATAAAAATAATAGCTTTTAGGAATTTAAGAACAACACATGAACAGATGGAGAGATGGCTCAGTGGTTAAGAACACTGAGAGCTCTTCCAGAGGTCCTGAGTTCAATTCCCAGCAACCACATGGTGACTCACAACCTTCTGTAATGAGATCTGATACCCTCTTCTGGTGTGTCTGAAGACAACTACAGTGTACTCATATACATAAAATAAATAATTCTTTAAAAAACCCAAGTAGCCAGGCAGTGGTGGCACATGCCTTTAATCCCAGCACTTGGGAGGCAGAGGCAGGCAGATTTCTGAGTTCGAGGCCAGCCTGGTCTACAGAGTGAGTTCCAGGACAGCCAGGGCTACACAGAGAAATCCTGTCTTGAAAAACAAAACAAAACAAAAAAACCAAATAAATAAATAAATAATCTTTAAACAAACATTTTTTTAAAAAAAAAAAAAAGAATCACCTTGATATTCAATATTATAGAACCTATCTCTATAGCAAGGATTACTAGGAAGCTAAGTAATTTATTGATTAAAATTCCTTCCTTTCCACCTGTAGCTTCCACAATTTGCTGAGAGGACTGTTTCCATTTCTCTTTCCCATCTCTCAGACATCATCTTATGTAGCAATCTGAGTGCAATAGAATATGTTGAACATTTAGTTTGGGTTCAAAGGAAGTGTGTGTGTGTGTGTGTGTGTATGTGTGTGTGTATGTAAACTGCTGTGGGAACCTTGGGTAGCAGTGACTGTCATGAATATTTACCCAGCTGCTGGGCTGACCCCCACAGCTCCTATGTTTGCTGTGAGAATTTCTTCCCCGAGAATGTATAGACAATATTTATTCTTCTTCATAAAGTCCCACCAACAAACCAAAGTACAACTCACTAATGCTCAGCCTGGGGGAACCAGCAAGTTTATTGGGTTTCCTTACAGAGCATCAGTGAGGGGTTACTGGCAGAAGTGTGAGTGACCCTAAAGTAGAGGCACTGGAAAGTCCTGACCCAGCAAGGTTTCCCCATAGCTCTAAGTGTGGTGTTAGGTCCCTTTAAACCTACGTCCTGAAATTTACATACAGTAGCACAGCGGTCCTCACCCGGGTCCTCACCTTCCCTAACAGTGCCTCTCCTTATACAGGCTCCCGTGGTGGTGACCCCCAAATGTAAAATTATTTTCACTGCTACTTCAGAACTGTAATTTTCTACTGTTATGAATCATGATGTAAATATCTGATATGCAGGATATCTGATATTCGACCCCTGTAGAAAAGTTCAACCCTGAAAGCAGTCAGGGCCCACAGGTTGAGAACCACTGCAGCGCCTCCCGAGGCAGAATCACATTCAAATAGACAGGAAGAGTGGCCAGTGGGCCATCCCCTCCCCCTTGTCTGAGGGGATGTAAATAGTCGGTGGGTCACTCCTGATAAGGCTCTGACAAGCAGGCACAACTGATCTGAGGGAGATGGAGACCTTTCTGCTCAGAGGAACACTATCCACAACAGGGACATAGTGTGATCTAAATGTGCTCAGCTCTCCTAGGCACTAGGCCTGTGTGGAGGAGAGACAATGCTTCCCAATAGGGGCACTTATAAACACTGTTCCGGAGAAAACTAGTTTAATTGCTGTATGTGACGGATGCAGTAATAAAAAGGTCAAAATGGCTGTTCCATAATGGGAGGCGGATATTGTCTACGAGAGAGAAGATATCCAGAAGCAACTAGAAGAGGGAAGAGAGGGAGATAAAGCAGACTGGACGTGGCCAGGGCTATCTGTGAGAGAAGGAAGAGCAGTGGGGGAGGGGGGACACAGGACACAACACAGCCGAGAAGAGAGGACATAGCAAAAGGCAAACTACAGTAATGTTAGCCTAGGCAGAAATACCTTTACACCATCAACACTTTGGGTAAATTAATAAGACATCATCTGTGGAGGTTTGAATAAAAATGGCCTCCATGGGTCCATAGGGAGTGGCACTATTAGGAGGTGTGGCCTTGTTGGAGGAAGGGTGTCATTGGTGTGGGCTTTGAGGTTTCAGAAGTTAAGGCAGGCCTAGTGTGTCTCTTTCTGCTGCCTGTGGATCCCAATGTAGAACTCTTAGCTCCCTCTCCAGCATCATGTCTGCCTGTGCACCACCATGCTTCCTGCCATGTTGATAATGAACTAAACCTCTGAACTGTAAGCCAGTCCCAATTAATGTTTGCCTTTATAAGAGATGCCATGGTCATGGTGTCTCTCTTTTTTTTTTTTTTTTTCAAGACAAGGTTTCTCTGTGTAGCCCTGGCTGTCCTGGAACTCACTCTGTAGACCAGGCTGGCCTTGAACTCAGAAATCCACCTGCCTCTGCCTCTGCCTCTGCCTCCCAAGTGCTGGGATTAAAGGCGTGCGCCACCACAGCCTGGCTAGTCATGGTGTGTCTTCACGGCAATAAAACCCTAAGACACAACTATACTGTATAATTTCTCCTCAACATAGATAACAACTAAAGTCACATAGAAATGATAAAAGAATGCATTCACTAATACTGTTCCACCTAGGTATAGTGGAATAGCATAGGTAACGTTAGGTAAAGTATTTTACCCTAACGTTAGCTTGGTCTGGGCCACCATGTCAATAAGATACCATCAGGACACAGCGGGATCCGGTGTGGAAAGATATGTGTTACACCTTGCTTTGAGGTCCTCCTCTGCCTCTTTACCTGAAGGGCGGATGTTGTTTTGTTTTTATTTATTTTTGGAAGCAGGTCTCTGTTTTCCAGACTGATTTCTAACTCTTGAGCTGAAGCAATCTTTTCTCAGCCAATGACCTAAGGCTACAGGCATGAGCCTTCACACTTCCCAGCTGTGCTGTTTTAAGCAAGAGCTTAACTACAGTTGACCTGTTTGAAAGAAAAAAGAAAGAGAGAGAGAGAGATAATAATGAGTCCCTCAAGTGGAGTATTTATTGGTGACAAGGGGATGGTGACAAGAGCCAACAATTATTGAGTACAAAGCAACTTATACCAGTCCCTGAGGTAAATGCTTTGCAAGCATCAACTCAAATTACAAACTATGTGTTCAAGAACTGATAATCCTTGAGCAGAGTGTGGAGATATTACTTTGAAAATCCCTCGGAAGTTGTGTCAGCCAAAAGCTGGCAGGAAGCAAATGGCACTCTCCGTGGGGTGAAGGAGGAGACTTTGATGAAGTAACCACGTAGGAGGGTGTATGTCAGGTCTAAACCAAAAGACGGTAGGACAGGCAACCACCAACAAATAGCCTGCAGGGACAAAGAGTGTCATCAAGTCATCTTACTGTGGAGAGAAAGAATGGGCGAGGGTGGGGGAGCGAGGGGTGGGGTTTGTAAGGAAAGAGTCACGTGACCCGGCTGAGCCTTTACAATGCGGAGAGCCTAAGGAATAAAATTCCTGTACCGCTCTGTTCATAATGGACCTTAAACCCTGTTTCCTCTGAGTTGAAACCTTGGCTCCTTGAGGGAGGAGGAAGGAGGGAGGAGGGAGGAGGGAGGTGGGAGGAGGGAGGAGGGAGGAGGGAGGAGGGAGGCTCGAGGCTCCTGACACTCTGAAGCTGAAGTTAGGGAATTCAGGAAAGCGACCAAACTTACAAAGTTCAGGAAGCTGAGGAGTTTAGGAGATTCAGACGGCTCCACCCAGCACAGCGCAGGTGGGTGGTGGGTGGGGTGAGACTAGAGGGGTGTCGGGGGCGCGCGTGGTCCCAAATCACTACAATAGCTGGGGAGAGGAGCTCAACCCACTTGGAATTCTGCCAGGAGCATACTGAGAATATTTCTTGCTTTTTTGGTTTTAGAGACAGGGTTTCTCCATGTAGCCCCTACTGTCCTAGAACTCACGCTGTAGACCAGGCTGACCTTGAACTCCCAGAGATTCACCTGCCTCTGCCTCCCAAGTGGTGGGAGTAAAAGCATGCACCACCTCTACCTGGCTCAGAGACTATTTTTACCATTTTAATAAATAGAGATAAAACCTTTGATCTCCTCCTCAATCCTCTTTTACTGCCTGGAATATAAATGTTACACAACAGAGTAATAGAATCATACAACAAAACATGTGCCCAAGCACCAATATGCTAAAGACGGTAGAATTAATAGAATTAACCTATACATCGGTTCTGTTACAGACATAATATATAGCCTTCACATCAACAAAGACAGGGGTGAGAGCTGGTTGGTGGTGTTAATCCCAGCACTTGGGAGGCAGAGGCTGGTGGATCTCTGTGAGTTCAAAGCCAGCCTGGTCAACAGAGTGAGTCCTAGGACAGCCAGAGCTACACAGAGAACCCCTAGCTCAAAAAACTAAAACTAAAACCAAACCAACACACACTCAAAAAAAGTTTTTTTTTGGGGGGGGGGGGGAGGGAGATGGCTTAGAGGTTAAGAGCACTGACTGCTCTTCCAGAGGTCCTGAGTTCAATTCCCAGCAACCACATGGTGGCTCACAACCATCTGTAATGGGTTCCGATGCTTCTGGTGTGTCTGAAGACAGCGATGGCATAACCATATATATAAAATAAATAAATAAATCTTTTTTGTTTTTTTTGTTTTGTTTTTTGAGATAAATAAATCTTTAAAAAAAAAAAAAAAAAACACTCCTGGGGCTCAGTGGCACACTGTTGCTCCCAGTTATTTAAGGGGCTGGTGCAAGAGGATCCTAGAAGCCAGCCTAGGTAGATGACAGTACTTCATTTCTTTTTTTTCTTTTTTTTGGTTTTTCGAGACAGGGTTTCTCTGTGTAGCCCTGGCTGTCCTGGAACTCACTCTGTAGACCAGGCTGGCCTTGAACTCAGAAATCCACCTGCCTCTGCCTCCTGAGTGCTGGGATTAAAGGCGTGCACCACCACTGCCCGGCTAGGACTTTATTTCAACACTAAATCGGAAAGGACTGAATACAAAAAAGGTGTAGCAAGCACATACCAGGCAAAATGGAAACAGTGCAGCCATATCAACAGGAAATCAAAGAGAATTTAGGACACAAAAATCACAAATAAGAATGAAGTCGTTACGAAAAACCAAAAAAGAATGAAGTCGCACGCCCAGCTAGCTCCGTAAGTAGAGCATGAGACTCTTAATCTCCGGGTCGTAGGTTCAAGCCCCACTTTGGGCAAACTGTCGTGGTGGCGCACGCCTTTAATCCCAGCACTTGGGAGGCAGAGGCAGGAGGATCTCTGAGTTCGAGGCCAGCCTGGTCTACAGAGTGAGTTCCAGGACAGCCAGGGCTACACAGAGAAACCCTGTCTCGAAAAACAAAAAAACAAAAACAAACAAAAAGAACTGCTCAACTAGGAGAGCAGACCATCAAATGATCCAGGATGCCACTAAGTTGGAGAAGACACAGCAGGCACCGTTCAGCAGCACCGTTATCTCTTAGATATTCAGAACAACGTAGTCATGGTCTTGGAGGTCACCTTTCAGGAACAGCTCCTTAAAATATAGAAATAGGCAAGGAATCATCTAGACTTTCGGATTTCTGTACAGGGTGTGGTCCGTCAAAAGGAGCGGCAGAGCAGGAGAAACTGGAAGGAGGAGAGCGGGGCGGAGCGTGTGGAGGAGCACATCTGAGCGCCCGCCCGCAGGAAAGGAGACAATTGGCAGCTACATTAGATCTAAAAGTGTTTGCAAAGAAGCTTCAAATTCGAGCTGGAGAGATGGTTCAGCGGTTAAGAGCACTGCCTCTTCTTCCTGAGGTCCTGAGTTCAATTCCCACGCAACCACATCTGTAATGAGTTCTGGTGCATCTGAAGACAGCTACAGTGTACTTACATAAGTAAATAAATCTCTGAGCCGGAGCAAGAAAGGAAAAAAATAAAAAGGAAGAAGAAGCCTCAAACTCAGCTGGTTGTCTCTCACTGGACACAGCCAGAAAGAGTTAAACTGAACAGAAATTAGTCTATGTAACATTCCAGGTGAGATAAACAGAAATTTACTCAATTACCGGACAGAAGTCTTTGCAGTAATTATGCTGTGGAATTCGAGAATTGTTAACAAATCAGACGCTGCTCCTCTCTCTCTCTCTCTCTCTCTCTCTCTCCTCTCCTCTCCTCTTTTTAAACAGTAAGTAGTACTAGCAGCAGCAGCAGCAAAGTTCTATGTTCTTTGCTTGCTTGCACTGGGAAACCTGACTGGGGTTAAGGGAATAAAGAAAGAAAAGACACCCAGACACATGCGGGACTACCCGGGTGCCCGGGTGTGCACACTCTGATGGAGTGACACCTACTACCCAACACCCTGGAACCTCGATGCTTTTGTGGTGGACAGCACTGACAGGAGGAGTTAGCTTGCTTCTGTACGAGGTCTCTGCAGGGGAACAGTCTCAGGCTGAGAACCGCTGGAAAAAGGAAGCTAGTCTGTTAAACACAGTGATCAACGCTTTGTAAACATTTGCTGGATACATTGTCAACCTTTGCACTTGGACCAAAGGAAGGGTTTGACATCCCTCTCAACCTCACCCTGTGGGTGAGGGCGGGGTTTTGCCAGGCCTATGGGTCTGAGTAGTTGGATCTAGACATGGCTGTGCCCATGTCAAACAGTACACATTCGTTCAGTACTTCACCACTCTTAACACATTCACGGAAGGTTTCTCTGGCTCCCCATGATGATGCTTGCTTTTAGTTCTAGCTACCCAATAGGCTGAAGTAGATGGACTGAGTGGGGAAGATTGTTTGGTCCCATGAGTTTTGGCTCATGTTTCCAGAACTATCAGTCAATGGCAGGCTGGTTCCATTGCTTTTAGGCCTGTGAAGAGGCAGAACAGCATAGCTAGGATCACCATGGAGCAAAACTGCTTAGCCCCTGGTAGCAGGGCAGCAGAGAAGGAAGCGTTGTATGTTGCGGAAACCGGAAACCGTAGTATTCTCCAAATGGGCCTCGCCTCCTGCACTTCCTGTTGCCCCTCCCCCGTAAGGTCTGGACTTCGCTAAGCTACAAACCCATTATTGGACCAATCATTGATGATGTTTGACTCCTAAGGGTGTGCTCGCCACACACAGGTCCCTCTGAACACTGTTGTTCAGGGGACAAAAGGCTTCATATCGGTACAGGGTGTATTTAAGATGCAGTCTTAGTGTCGCTACTGTTGTCATAAAACACCATGACCAAAGAAGTTTGGGGAGTAAAGGACTTATTCAGTTTATGTTTCTACATCACTGAAGGAAAACAGGGCAGGAACCTGGAGGCAGGAGCTGATGCAGAGGTCATGGAGGGATGCTGCTTTCTGCCTTGCTCCCTGTGGCTTGCTCAGCCTGTTCTCTTATAGAATCAAGGACCACCGGCCCAGGATAGAAACACCCACAATGAGCTGAGTCTTCCCTCATGAATCACTAGTTAAGAAAATGCCTCACATGCTTGCCTATAGCTTGATCTTATAGAGACATCTTCTCAGTCGAGGCTCTCTCCTCTCTAGCTTGTGTCAAGTAGACATAAAACTGGGCGGGAAGACAGAAACTTGCAGATGTGGTGGCATATGCCTCTAATTCCATCACTAGGGACACTGACACAGGAGCATTGTGAATTAAAGGCCTACCTGGGCTAAATAGTGAGCATAATGCTAGCAGAGGCAGTATAAGACTGTGTTTCAGAGGAAAAAAAAATCTAAATTCTAACAACCAAAAGTTCTGATCTGGACTCAGAACCTGGATGAGACCTGATTATTGTTGCCCACAAAGAGGGAACAAAAATGTGGGAAGAAGTGGATATTTGGGTAAAGAGACTCACAAAACGAGCCAGGGACTGTCAGTTGGCACTGTCACTTTCTTAGTGTAAAAACTGCTTCAAAAAACAGTTACCGTGGTATATGCCTGTAGGCGCACTTGGACTCCTGGCTGAGGTTAGAGGATCACTTGAGCCCCATAAGTCTGAGACCAACCGGGGTGATACTCCATGATAGCATTCCGTCTAAGCTCCACCCCACGGTTACCTGGCAACAGCCAGGTGTGCCTGACTCTGACTCACTATAAAAGGGGCTGCTTACCCCCTTTCCCCCTCTCAGTGTGCTCATGGCTAGTCTCTCTCTCTCTCTCTCTCTCTCTCTCTCTCTCTCTCTCTGTCTCTACTACCCCCTCAACTCCTCTCCCCATGCTCTAAACAAACTCTATTCCATACTATATCTGTCCTATGACTGGTCCCTCGTGGGGAAGAGACGTCTCAGCATGGGCCCATAGTCACCCCCTAAACCCACGCCATATCGCACCTCCGCCAAACATACCCCTGGCTGCTGCTGCTGCTTCTTCTCCTTCTCCTTCTCCTTCTCCTTCTCCTTCTTCTCCTCCTCCTCCTCCTTCTTCTCCTCCTCCTCCTCCTTCTTCTTCTTCTTTTATAAAACACAACACTCCATCTTAAAAAAAAAAAATCTTAGCTTGTTGCATCACTGTGGGCAAAGAACCTAGCTTTGCTTGCAACTACATTATGTGGTTATGTGATGAATTTCTGAGTTGAACTCATGTTCATAACTTCTGGGCCGCACTCTTTTTGTTTTGTTTCATTCGTTCTTTCTTCCTTTCCAAGACAGGGTTTCTCTGTATAGCCTTGGCTGCCCTGGAACTCATTCTGTAGTCCAGGTTGGCCTCAAATTCACAGAGACCTCCTGAACGCTGGAATTAAAGGTGTGAGTGTCACAATTTCTTTTCTTCTTCTTTTTTCTTTTCTTTCTTTTTTCCTTTTTTTTTTTTTTTTAAATTTTTGATACTTTATTTACATTTCAAATGTTTTCCCCTTTCCAGGTCTCCCCTTTGGAAACCCCCTATCCCATCCCCCTTCCCCTGCCTCTATGAGAGTGCTCCCCCACCCACCCACCCACTCCCATCTTCCCTCCCTGGCATTCCCTTATACTGGAGCACCTAACACTGGGTGGCATTCTTAAAAGGCAGTAGTATTGTTTTTTCTCCCTGTCTTCCTTCATTCCTGTCAAAATGTGAACCATCTTCTTTTTTGTGTGTGTGGTCTTTTGAGTCAGGGTTTCTCTGTGTAGCCCTGGCTGTCCTGGATCTCACTCTGTAGACCAGGCTGGTCTCAAACTCAGAAATCCACCTGCCTCTGCCTCCCGAGTGCTGGGATTAAAGGCATGTGTCACTCCTGCCTGTCCGTGAACCATTTTCTTGTTGCTTTTGCAGAGGACTTGGGTTCAGTTCTCAGCACCCACATGGTGGCTCACAACCATCTATAGCTCCAGTTCCAAGGGACTCAATGCCCTCTTCTGACTTCCTTGGGTACCAGGCGTGTATGTGATCTATATACACATACATAAACAAAACACTCATGTACATAAAACAAATCAATCTAAAAACTTTTTTTTCAAAAAATATGAGCCATCTGGTTCCTGGAACTGCCGAAGTAGAAAGAACTTGGGCCCCTGGCACCATGGAGTACTAGCTCAGAGTTTTACATAAATCCGGTACCATGCATCTCGATTCTTTATCTTAATTTGTATAGGTCAAGTTTAAGAAGTTTCCTATAGAGCCTGGTGTGGTGGCTCACACCTTTGATCCCAGCACTTGGGAGGCAGAGGCAAGTGGATCTCTCAAGGCTGGCCTGGTCTACAAAACTATATGAGAACCTGTCTCAAAAGAAAAAAAATTAAAATGCTTCAAAAAAATGTTTTTGGTGAAAAGTGTTAAATGTATACGGAAGTGGATGCTTTGATACAAAAATTGCATATACACCAACAAGCAGCTTTATCCAATTTTATTCCTATATCGTAACCACACCCTTCCTCCATTAGACTATCATGAAACAAGTTCCAAATATCACTATTTAAAAATTTTAATTCACTTTGAAATGTTATGTGTGTGGGTATTTTGACTACACAATTTGTGCATGCATGGTGTCCTCAAAGGCTAGAAGACATAGAATGTCTTGGAACTAGAGCTGTAGACAATTGTGAGTCACCGTGTGGGTGTCAGGAATTGAATCCGTGTCCTCTGGAAGGGCAGCCAGTGTTCTTAACTGTCGAGCCAATTCTCCAGTTCACATTACCTCTTCTGCGGGGCATCCTCACACGGAGGGCTTCTAAGACTTTAACAGTAGATGAGCCGGGCAGTGGTGGTGCACGCCTTTAATCCCAGCACTTGGGAGGCAGAGGCAGGCGGATTTACGAGTTCGAGGCCAGCCTGGTCTACAGAGTGAGTTCCAGGACAGCCAGGGCTACACAGAGAAACCCTGTCTCGAAAAACCAAAAACAACAACAACAACAAAAAACCCACCAACAAACAAACAAACAAAAAACAGTAGACGAGATAACACAGGGAAAGTGTTTCCCTCGGCTGAAAACAGAAGTACCACAAAGCAAGGGGTTAGGTAAAGCGAGGAGTAGTAAGTAGGAGACAGATAAACTCTTGTGGGGTAGGAGGGTAGAATGGATAGTGTTCCGGTTTCTCAGACTCCATTTCCCACGCTGACTTTCAATGGGAAACGGAAACTCAGCTGCAAACTCATTTGCTAGATGTCAGTTATGTGTTCGTGGCTGCTCCTGCATTTTGGTTGTGTCTGAGTCCCAAGGGAATGTCTTCTAGGGTCTCTGGAAAAGCTTGCCAAATCCTCAGAAACTGCTTGCATCTGCCTGGGCAGTAGTCTGTGATGGAACGTGCCGGAACTACGGCCAAGGCCATCGGAGTAGAGGAGGCAGGAAACCTTGTTCTCTGCACCGCGGTGTGGTGTGTGCTGCAGTTCGAAGCCTCTTAAAGCTTGCCCTCACTCTGGACCTTTGCGTGACATGAAAAACACCCTCCACCCCCAGCCCCTGAGCCAAATTTTGGCGTCTTTAAATCATTTTCTACAAAAGAAAAACAACTACATGATGCCCCTCCCTAATTAAGTATATTTTCTTTGGTCCTCATTAGTTTAAAAAAAAATCACATATTTTTTGACAGCTTTCCATAAAAACTTATCATTTCTACAGAATCTGGTCTGTTGTGAGGGGTGGTGTTTGGCAATATGGGAAAATATCAGGTATGAAATTCGTTTCTGTAAAGGTGAGTATTCTGGGTAAAGACATGCAGTGTGTTTGTGTTGCGTTGCTTCTGCTAATAGTCCTTTGTCGGAGTATACCATGAAGCATTGACCTAGTATTTACTTAATGTGCCCCACTCCAAAAAGTATCTCTTAAAACTATGTTCTCCAAACAGTCACACGGGGGAATGGGAGAGATGGCTCAGCTGTTAAGAACATTAGTTGCTCTTCCAGAGGACCTGAATTTGATTCCCAGCATCCATATGGCTGCTCACAACCATCTGACTCCAGTTGGAGGTGGTCCTATGACCTCTCCCGGCCTCTTTAGGTACCAGGCACGCGTGTGATATAGTCATGCATGCTGGCAGAACACTCATGCACAGAAATTAAATAAAAGAAACCAATCAATTATCGGTGCACATAGTTTTTACAGGCGGATATTTCACTAATGAAGTGTTGGGGGAAGGAAGGCAGATGGTGTGGGTGGAGAGCTTGGGTAGATGCTCAGAGAAGATGTCTGTCTTCAGGGTTGTGCTGAAGTCAGTCGTGGTTCAGCATTGCTTGGGCGTGGTTTTATTTTACATTAGCAAAACAGACATCTTTGATTATCTAGATTCCAAGGTATCGGGAGTATTAACCCTATTTGCCAGGGATGTTACTAGTGAAAAACGATCACTCTGGAAAAAAGGAAAATATCTGCTGGGCGGTGGTGGTGCACGCCTTTAATCCCAGCACTCTGGAGGCAGAGGCAGGCGGATTTACGAGTTCGAGGCCAGCCTGATCTACAGAGTGAGTTCCAGGACAGCCAGGACTACACAGAGAAACCCTGTCTCGAAAAACTAAAAAAGGAAAAAAAAAAAAAAAAAAAAAAAAGAAAGAAAAAAGGAAAATATCCCAGGAGGTAGAAGTCATTCCTGGAAACAAGCGTAGAGCGCCCCCTGCTGGTAAGGACTAGCAAGGGCCAGCACAAACGGCAGAAAATGTGGTCAAGAATGAAAAGGAGGGCGGAAGTTACTGGGAAGTTTGTATTTATCTTTATAAACGTCAGGAGGACAAGTTGGGGGTTTCCGTGGTTGGAGAGTCTAGCATGCCCAAAGACAGATGTATAAATGAAGGCTGCAGGTGACTTAAATAAGAAGCAAAGAATGAGTGTGAAAGTGAAACTAGCGTCCAAGTCACAAGACAGAGTGGTACAAGAGTCAGCCTTGGTAGATCAGTGATTCCCAGCCTTCCTAAAGCTGCGACCCTTTAAAACAGTTCCTCAAGCTGTGGTGACCCCAACCCTAACATTTTCCTCGCTATTACTGCTATAACTGCTGTAACTGTTATGAATCGTTGTGTAAACATCTGATATTTTTGATGGTTTTAGAAGACTCCTGTGAATGGGTCATCGACCTCCGGGGGGTCGCGACCCACAGGTTGAGAACTGGTGCCATTAGAGCATAACTGAATCACAAATGAGTCAGTGTAGAAACAGCTATGCAATGTACGGGCTTTACCGACACTTTCTCCAGAACTAGAGGAAGGACTCAAAACTATTCAAAATGTTTGACCTATTCAAACTACACAAATTCAAACTTGTAGACGTTCCGGGCTAGGAATCACCTCGCAGCTACCTCTTCCCCCCCCCCCCCCCGACTTATTTATGAAGTGATCGAGAGATCTGGCTTCAGGACAACTATGGAACCTCAGAGATGGCACCATGTGAAATCACCAGCTGCTGTCACTTGGACCTGAAGGTTTTGGACAGCCTTCAGGCATTCTGTATTGCTAAGGGCAAGGACAACAGGTTCACACGTTCTTTCAGCTGCGACTGTAATAAATTGCCTAGACATAATAGCGCTTAATCCATGATTGAAAGCAAATGAACGAATCATTAAATCAGGCGTATAGGAGGCCTATAATTTGGCGAGGTCTCGGAAGACTGATTCAGTTATATATTCGTCTGCTTCTTCCCTTCTAATTATTACGTCTTCCTCCACGGGGATTTGAGAAAGCTCATAATAAAACATGCACCAAATAGGAAATATAAATAATAAAATAAAGCCAGCATCAGGAGACGCGTGCATTCGGCAGACACAAGTTAGTTGGAATGAAAAACACAAGCAATAAGACAGCACTAATTATCTAAGCCCAGCTGCGAATTTGTACTAGGTTTTCTGCTGAAAGAAACAGAAGCCAAGCCTGGTTATCTTGACTACAAAGGCTTAAGAGCTCTAGGAAATTAACTTTAAGATCGAGTTTTGACCTACTGCTTTATTCTTGGAACATTGTGGGGATATGGTAAACAGCCCTGGATACTATTCTATAGCAAATTTCTCCTCCTCCTCC
>JADRCH010000104.1:260512-280918 GCA_019843965.1 Rhynchomys soricoides
CTCCTCCTCCTCCTCCTCCTCCTCTTCTTCTTCTTTGGTTTTTCGAGACAGGGTTTCTCTGTTTAGCCCTGGCTGTCCTGGAACTCACTCTGTAGACCAGGATGGCCTAGAACTCAGAAATCCGCCTGCCTCTGCCTCCTGAGTGCTGGGATTAAAGGTGTTCGCCACTACTGCCCAGCTGTAGCAAATTCTGTAGAGCTTTCTCACAGCTACGTGTTGTAGTATGAACCTCTAGCATAGCTGGTTCTCACCCTTCCAAACGCTGTGACCCTTTAACTCATTTCCTCGTGCTGTGGTGACCCCCAACTGTAAAATTATTTTCGTTGCTACTTCATAACTGTGATTTTGTTACTGCTGTGAGTTGCAATGTAAAGATCTGCTATGTGGGATATCTGATATACTGACCCCTATGAAAGGGTCATTCGGCGCCCACCCCCCACCCCCAGGAATCTCTACCCACAGGTCGAGAACCACTGCCATAGCATGACCTTCATAGCTCACTGAAAGCAATTTCTTAGACACCAAGGAACTACTGCAGAGTTGGAAACTTTCAAAGCCTGGATGAAATCAAAGAGATTAGCTACAAAATTAAGAGATGCACATACCCCCGCTCATAGTTTTCTATCAGTATCACCTTGAACCAGACATTTAGTATGGGTGGGAAACACATTGTATATTCTCTACTAAGGCGGAAGCATGGTTATTCTATATTGATGCTAGGTGCTAGCGTGTGCTTTAGCTAGCAAACGAAATTTCTTTTAGGAGTTTTGAAGGAAAAGTGAGTTAGGCCTCTAACCAAAAATCATCTTTGGGATGGATTGTTAGCATTCTGTCTAAGCTCCACCCCACGGTTACCTGGCAACAGCCAGAAGTGCCTGACCCACTATAAAAGGGGCTGCTTGCCCCCTCCTCCCTCTCTCGTTCTCATTCTCTTCCCTTCTTGCTCCCTGTCCCTCATCCCCTCCCCCTTCCCTTCCTCCCTCTCTCCACGTGCTCATGACCGGCCTCTACTCCTCTTCTCTATTCTCTCTCTCTGCCTTTCTCTGCCTCTGCTACCCTCTTAACTCCCCTCCCCAAACTCTGAATAAACTCTATTCTCTACTATACCATGGTGTGGTTGGTCCCTCAGGGGGAAGAGATGCCTTGGCATGGGCCTGCTTACAGAGACACCCTCTTCCGCCACACCTCACTACACCCCATGGGTCGTATTCTTTCTCTCTTTGTCTTTTTATAAACACATCATGTGGCCCATAGAACACCCCCCCCCCCTATCATTTAATGGATGACCGGCTACAACTTCCTGACTGGAAAACGTCTGTGTTAGTATTCTGAGTACTCATGGCTATGGTGGCTGATGGATGGGACTCAGTAAGGCAGATCACGATCAGGATTGCTCATGCAGCTACAGTTTGACAGTGGCTGGAAGCACCCAACCTGGATACACTCACATGCCTCCTGCCAGGTTCTGCAGATTCAGTCAGCTGGAGACTGGAATAGGGGAGCTTCTTGGGCCATTAAATATCTATAGACTTAACAGGGGCTCAGGACTCCTAATTCTAAAGCGTTCTTAACCTCTGAGCCATCTCTCCAGCCCAATGCCCCCTTTCTTAGTTTTAGGCTCAGCTCAGTCCTCCAAATGGCAGTGCTGGTGACAATGTCCTAAACAGAAAGACTGGGACTGGGTTAACAGGATGGCTATTACTGAGTAAATGGGGGCCTAAAGGGTTTCTGTTTACCAGGTACGTCCCTTAAAGAACATCCCTTAACCACCCTAAAGGTCTACTGCATTAGGCAAGGGTATGCAATTCTCAGCCTGCATCAGCTCAAGGACGACACCTGTTGTCACATAAAACCTGCTTGCTTTCCCATCATTTTCTGCGTCTGTCTGTCTGTCCTTCTGCCCCCAACCCATGGCCTTGGCAAGTTTGATCCCCAATAAACCTTTTTCCCTACCCACGGAGCCGTCTAGTTCAGTGGTCTCACTGTGCGCTCATATCCACTTTATGGAGGGATTTATTTAGACTTTGAATATCAGTGGTGTCAGAAAGGCTTCACTTGCTGCTTCATATAATAAATGGCTCCTCAATAAATACTTTCAGAGGTGCTTTGGGCCCCGCCCTTCATGGAGAACCCAAGGGCCACCACACATTTCAGTGCAGTCTTAGGATGATGGTAGACGAAGGGAAAGGGAGGTCTCCTGCTTGTTTATTCTGGCCTGGGCTTATTTGTGCTCACACCGTTAACTGCATCTCAGATCTTCATTATGGCTACTGCAATAAAACCTGCAACCTTGTGCCACGCCCATGGAATTGGATTTCAGCTCTAAATCCGAGGAGTTCTATCTGAGTCTACATTGTACCTTTTATGTGTCACCAAAGGAGCCAAGAATGATCAGAGGGGTGTTTGACAGAATTCTGAGCTTCCAGGACCCCAACTCCACCAGCCTTCCAGACATGTGTTCTGAGAGCCCACTTGGGCCCTGCACACACACACAACACACACACACACACACACACACACACCTTCCCGAGGCTAGCAGAGTGTGGTCGGTTACGATGGGAAATGCTCTGTAACGTCCACACCTTCTGTTTTCAGCTCCCCAAGGCTTGTGGCAAATCCAGCCCCTCATTCTCCAAACAGTTCATGACAGTACAACTGTCAACATTTAAAAATATATAGAGCGGGATAATATCAACGCAGCAAAAACCGCAATCCTGAGTGTTAGCGGTCATTCCTTCTCGGCTCCGCCCCACGGTTACCTGGCAACAGCTGAGGTGTGCCTGACTCATTATAAAAAGGGTTGCTTGGCCCCTCCTCTTTCTCTTACTGTCTTACCCTCTCTGCCCCTTCTCTCCCTGTTCCCCTTCTCCTCTCTTTCCACAAATTCCTGCCCCCCACCCCCACCCCCGCCTTTCTCCCTCCTCAACTCCCTTCTCATGCCCTACAAGTATGGCTGGTACCTCAGGGGGAATGGATGCCTCAGTATATGCCCGCAGAGGCGCCCTCATCCCTACACCATACTGCGCCTCTACCAAACATATCCTGGTTCCTTCTTTCTTTTTTATAAAACACAATCAATCCTGAGTAGGTTGGTTAAGGAATGATTCCATGTGCCTTCACATGCTTGTGCTATCAGCACATGGATTCATTTTGCTCCTTCTTTGTACCCCATCCCCATTGGGAGTGATTCATTATTCTAATGGCTGTCACCATTGACTAGAATTTTAGATTTTTCTTTTCTTTCTTTCTTTTCTTTTCTTAAAAATTGGATAGTGGATTTTAGTTTTCTTGCTTGAGTTTGTTTTAGCAGGGACACATCGTGGAGCCCTGGCTGTCCTGGAACTCACAAAGTAGATCAGGCTATCCTCAAACTCACAAAGATCCACCTGCCTCCTGAGTTCTTGGGGGATTAAAAGTGTTTGCTACCAGGTCTGGTCTATTTTTGTTGTTGTTGTTTGTTTGGTTTTGGTCTGGAGACAGGAAGCATATATTTTATATTGGTGAATTGACATGTGCAGTTTGAGCTCACTGAGAATCTGATTCTGGACGTGGGGCTTCTCCTTCCTCCATTTCAGAGCCAAACATGTTTGTCTCAAAGTATTCTCCGAGGCCTCTTGTGTGGGGATTGGTGGCTCCCTTAACACTGACAGGGAGAATAAAAAGCAATAGTATAAGAGCAAAACTAAGTTTGCCAGTCATGGGGTATCCACCTATAATCTCAGAACTCAGGAGGTGGAGATGGGCAGATCCCTGTGAGTTTGAGACCAGCCTGGTCTACCCAGTGAGTTCCAGGCCAGCCAGGGCTACGTAGTGAGACTTTGTCTCAAAAACAAACAAATCAACAAAACTCCCCAACAACATTATGTCCTTGAAAATATCTAGAATACAGACCAATTCCAAACAGAAATTACTATTGTTTTTCCCATGATGTACACTTGCCTGTACTGAGAGAACCCAGGTGTTCGGCCATTCTGGCGAAGCTTATCTGTGGAGACAAATGTTGTCAATGAAGAACTGACTTAACTGCAGGGCTCTGTGAGCACCTGGCTTGATGATGTCATTTCTATTCATTACTATTCTTTTTTCTTAAAACCTTTTTTTTTTTTTTAAAGATTTATTTATTTATTTTATTAGTACACTGCAGCTGTCTTCAGACACACTAGAAGAGGGCGTCAGATCCCATCAAAGATGGTTGTGAGCCACCATGTGGTTGCTGGGATTTGAACTCAGGACCTCTGGAAGAGCAGTCAGTGCTCTTAACCACTGAGCCATCTCTCCAGCACCTCATTACTATTCTTTTACTCAAAAACTTTACCCAAAGGGATCCTCTGCTTTGCTGGGGATTCTGTTAGGAACTGCAGCTGACCTTCTCAAGGGTTCTTCTTTAGTTGCTATCTGCTCATTGTTTTATTTTATGTGTATGTGTGCTTGGCCTGCATGTGTGTGTGCCATGTTCATGCAGTGCCCTTGAGGGATAGAAGAGGGTCTCAGATGTCTTGGAACTGGAGTTACAGATGGTTGTGAGCCACCACGCTGGTGCTGGGATCCAAACCTTAGGATTTCTGATAGAGCAGCCAGTGCTTTTAGCTGCTGAGCCACCTCTCCAGCCCCTGCTAAGTGCTTTGAGTACCCAGTTTGAGGATTCATTGCTGTCAATCCTGCTGTCTCATACCTGCTATTTAGTTTCTTTTAGCTTGCTAAAATCTTGATAAACTCAGTTAAAATAGACATATGACTATATAGATCATCCACTGGACTGTAAAGAATACATAGCCCATGTTCAATTCAAACTTGCTGTGTAGCCAAAGATGACCTCCACCTCCCAGGTGCTGGGGCCATAGGTGTGTGCTACCATGCTTGGATTAATTTTACCTATTCCTGGATTTGTAAATGTGGAAGTAAATGGTATATAAATATAGATTTTTAAAAATTTTGTTTCTTATACTCAACTTGATATCTATGTAGCTTTTGTGTTACTTCTACCAACATTTTTTTACTTTCCTGCTTCATTGCTATGTGCTATCCCAATTTTATAAATATACTACAATACGTTGAACTAGTCATCTGTAGAGAGGCATGAGGTTCTTTTTTGTCTGGCTGCTATGAAGGAAACCTCGACAGGCCCTCCTCTTACCTGCCAGGTCCACTCCACCTTTGGCTTTGTTCGTGGGGTATTCATCCCTTTGTACTTTTGGGATGTCTTGCCTATATCCCTGTAAGGGTTTGAAAACCACTGAAGGAAGACTCCAGACTCAGACAGTATGCAAAGACAAAGAGCATTTATTCTGCAGACACAACCAGTATTCGAGGGTCAACAATTCTCTAAAATGGCAGTGCCAGACAAAGGCACGAAGGACACCTTATAGAGAACCGGGGGAACTTTTTAGAAGGATTATAGGTAATCTAAAATTGCATTGTTCGGTGCTAGGGGTCACAGGTGGTCAGTGGTCTGCATTCCTATGTCATGAATGTTTAACCATAGGAAAAGATAGGGCTGCCCAGCACAGCTGACCCATTCTGAGATAAAGTATTTCCCCATTCTTGGGGTTCCTTGGGAGGGGGTTTTATTATCTTGTTTCTGGATTTCATGGTCTGTTCCTGGAGCTGGGGCCTTAGGGGCTTCTTTTTGAAATCAAGTTTGGTCCTTACATGGAGACAAATGGGGTTTGTCAACCCTTCAATCCCATGACTTCAGACACAAGCTCAGTTACTGGCCAGTCAAGGTGTGACGCTGTCGGTTGGTGAACTTAGTACTGTTGCCTTTCACTAAAGTAAAAGGCAGCTGAGAGAGGCACCCAACCTGTCTTCTTTTATCTCTGGAGTGAGGTTTCATGCTAGTGTCCTTAGATCTAACCAGGCGTCTTCCAAGAAGGGTCAATGGTAACCCACTGACAGACTACTAGCTGCTAACTAACTCCAACACTCCCTTTTCATAGAGAATGCATGGGGACCCTATTGCCCAGGCTTCCCTGTAGTTCAGTGGGGTTGAGTGATTGAGTTTTACCCCTGTAGGCAGAAGTGCATGGCCTGGTGTGAGTCTCACAACAATCCTCTTCTGAATGATTCCCCAAATTCTTTCTTTTTCTGTCTTCTCGATGGTGACCTTCATGACCATAAGCTAAAGATGGAAAAGCCAACCCACCCAGTTCTTAAGTGACTGTGGAGAACAGAGGCTTCTCCTCCCTCCTAAGTCCTCCAGCCCCTGCTCACCACCTAGAGCTGTGTAGCTGTGTCACTCCCACAGTGGAAAATAAATGAATGTCTATAGTGTTTGGGCCCATAGACATCTTGGGGTTAACGGAATACAGCTGCCAACCGTAATTACAATAATACCTTGCTTTCTCCCTAGAGGCCTCGTGTATCTCTGAGATTCGCTACTTATGAAAGAGTTAAAAATATTACAGTAAAAGTAACACAGATGCCAAAAACAGTGTAGGACAATTTAAGATGCAATTAGAAATCTTTCCTTTCTCTCTGCTCCCAACTAATAGCTAGCCCTACATGTGCTAACACTTTTAGCTATATCTAACTTAATTTTCTTGTTATTTCTACCTAATCTCTACTTATCGTTTTATTTATTTATTTATCTAATGGCTTCCAACTATGTATGATGAAGAGTCACAAAGGCATTTTTTAACCTAGTGTTTTTCCAGACTACTATAAGAAACTAGAATGGACTGAGTGGGTTAAACAGTAAACGTTTAGTTCTTTGAGTTCTGGAACCTGGAAGGGACTGCCGAGAATAGTGTGGGCTTTCTGAGAATCCTGTTTGAGGTTTAATGAGAAAGACTCAGAGACATTTGTATACTACAAGGAAGGCTGTTGGCCTTTGCTGAAGCAGAATCTCTGTTATCATCTTAACCCCAATTCCTTGCCACTGTGTCCCTCCACGTGGCTCTCCTTCTGCCCGGTCCCTCCATCCCAAGCCCCCACCCCAAACTGCCTGCTCTCTATTCTCCAAAAAGTCACATTCCAGAAAGAGAAGCCAGGGGTGTTTGGTGGAGGGGCTGCATGGTGTGGGGGAAGGGGTGCCTCTGCGGGCTCGTGCTGAGGCATCCCTTACTCTGAGGGACCAAATATACTATACTAAGAGAGAGAGTGGGTAGAGGAGTAGAGGCCAGCCCCGAGGAGGGGAATGGGGAGAGAGGAGAGAGCAAGAGAGAGAGAAGGGGGCAAGCAGTGCCTTTTATAGTGAGTCAGGCACACCAGGCTGTTGCCAGGTAACCATGGGGGACAGCCTAGACTAAATGCCAACAGTTTGCTTTTTAACACGATAATCTCAGAGAACTGTCCTTTGCGCTGGTGAGTAAGGGCAAGCATTTACACATAGCAAGCTGGTAATGAGCTATAGAGAGGACAACGCCAGACATTCAGCCAACACTTAATTCTCTGCTCTGCACAACAATTGAAAATACCGAGACACACCTACTGGCCGCTAGATGCAAAGTGTGGGGGAAAGTCACCCCTACCGCGGAGAGCTTGCTTCCTGGTTCAACTCGGGGGTGGGTGGGGGTGGGTGGGGGTGTAGTCCTATGGTTCAAACAGGAACTGCAAAGTTTTCTGGAGCCCTTTCATATGGGCACTAATGCCATTCAGAAGGCTCTGTTCTTATGAACTGTTTGGTTTCCGTTCCTGACAGGCCATTGAGGTGCATGTTTGCATATTTTACGTAACAAAGCCGACCTGGCCTCCAGGATCTTCCCTGAATCCCTCAGTCCATACCTGGACAATACACACACCCTCTCTGTCTCTCTCTCCCTCCCTCTCCCCCTCCTTCTCTTCTTTCTCTGCGCGAAAGCCCTTTCCTCTCCCCACCGCACCCCCGCCCCCAGCTCCATCGCGACTCCCCCGGCCTCAATCCTTGGGGCCAGTGAACTCGAAGCTGCCATAGCAGTTTCAAGATAAACCTGCCTTCAGTATATTCTAATCTGTCTGGAATTTGGCTCATTTCACCGGCGGGGAAATAACCTATCACTAACCACTTCTCAAGGCTCTACCCCTAACCCCATCACACCGAGGCATAGGAGCCAACTTAGGAATTTTAGTGGCACGGGCATAGATCTTCAATCTTTTGCCCTAAGGACGTTTTAGGCCGAGGAAATAAGGTGTGAGAAGGGCTATCACACTTCATAATCACGCGAAGGGGAACAGTTCGATGTGAGACAAACGTGGAATCAAATTAAGTGTGGATTTTCACTTTACACTTTCTTGGCCAGGCTAGGAAGCTGCCGAGTCGGAGGGATGCTTCTTCAAGCATTTTGGCCATGGGTTCATCTCTAGAAATGTTCTCAGGTGTGCAAGAGACAGCAGGAGTTAAGGGTAGAGAAAAAGAGCTGCATTGTTAAATTACCTTCTGTTGTGTTAGAACGGCGGCTCTTCGGACAGAGCACACCAGGCCAGCACAGTTCCACCCGAAGTTTATTGGAGGGCGGGGAATGGCAAAGGGGGACGACTGAAAAGGAGAGTAGAGAAGTAGAGGCCTAAGATGAACGTGAGAGGGGGGAAGGGAATGATGAGAGGGCAAGCAGCCCCTTTTATAAAAAGGTAACTGTGGGGCGGAGCCTAGACAAAATGCTAACACCTTCCCTTTCTTGGAAACTGTTGGATGCTTTATAGATTGGATGCCATCCCTTTCGGCAGTGACCCAGACAAGGTGGGTTAAGAAAAACAAACCAAGTTTGCTAACTTGCTGTCTTAGTTTCTTTTCCTGTTGCTGTGACAAAACACCCTGGGAAAGCGACTTAGGAAGGAAGGGTTTATCAAATGTCACAGTCCTACTGTGTCAATCATTGTGGGATCTTGGTCATGTTGCATCTGCACCCAGGAAGCAGATCGGGATGAATGGACTTGGTGGTTTTCTCCTCTTTTACATAGTCTGGAAACCAAGTCAGGGAATGGTGCCGCCTACTTTTAGTATACATCTTCCTAGCTCTATTAACCTGATTAACATATTCATTGGAGGCACGCCCAGAGTCCAAATAAATCCCTTAGCTGAATACCTGGAGGTTAAGCCCAGGAGTGGTTCCTGATTCCGTCAAGTTGACAGTTAACACATCACATTTGCAAAGGTCTCAGAGAAGCAATGTCAACTTCCCACACCACTCCGTTTCAAGGCGGGTGCTAATTAATCTTTTGTCTGCAAAAATAGAAATCTGTAAGCTAGTTAAGGTTAAACCGCTCTGTGGGGTGACGTGGGTGAGCAAAGTGTCTTGCACATCCAATTTTGTAAACAGATATTAGGTTACCAATTAAGCAGTTCCACCTGAGTCTCTCGCTCCAACCCACAGGGGACAGAGGAGACAGTGCATTTGCTTCTAGAGCCTGGGAAATCATGCTTAACCATATTAAAATCATACTTGAGTTGCTGTCAGCTTAATGCAATGATGGCCTGAAGTCCTAAAGTGAATAGAATTGACTGTCTCATAGCTGATCAATAAAAAAAAAATAGCTGTATTGTAAGACTCTGGGGAGTCTTAACTTACAGAAGACCCTCTGAATGGACACACCACAGAGTTGGGATTGATGCAAAATGCAAGAGAAATTTATTGATTCATCAACATGCTGAGGTCGCTTGACTTACCAAGACAGGAGGGCGACCTCATGGAGCCCGTTCAGGGACCTTATATAGGACTTTAGAGCAGCCACCATTAGGTACAATGTGATTGGCAGAACAGTGTGACTTTTAAACTGATTGGTCTTTAGGGAATGAGGTAGCAGGGGCTAAATCAGCCCCTCCCTTCCAGCCCACATGCTTTCTAACCTGTTTCTTCCATGTGCTTGGAGGGGGGAGGGGACCCTGGTGGAATATCTCAGTATATATAGTCCAACAGAGTCCTTGAGAAAGTGACACAAATTTTGTATTAGTTTAAAAATAATCATTTAAATACTCTGCGACTTTCAGGTATTAGCCCTGAGAAGATTGCGGTCCCATGGGGACACTTCCTATATAGAAAAAAAACACTCATTTACTTGTTTTCTGCATAATATCCAAGATGACAATTGTGCTGATTCATGTTACTAAGCTAATGGCATCACCTAAAATCCACCCACGGAATGTTTGTTCAATTCTCCCTCCTGTCAACAACTCCACCGTTATTTTTTTTTCAGACATCAATAAAAACAGAAATTCCTATTAGTGAGAACAGTTCTCATGAATCCTTCACTGATATGGACAAATCATGGAGAGAATCTACCTTCTACTGGATGTACTACCACTGATCAAAGCAGATCTACCAGACTAGCAGTTGGGAACCCCATTTAAAACAAAAGTAGATGGTGAAGGTGGTGTTGTACATTCAAACTCTGCACTTGGGAGGCAGAGGCAGGGAGATCTAAATGAGTTTCAGGCTAGCCTGGTCTACAAAGTGATTCTAGGTCAACCAGAAGAACAAAGTAAGAACCTGTATTTAAGGCAATAATTAAACAAATAAATAAGTGAATAAAGAAATAGAAATGAACTTGGTGCTGATGCCATCTGTAATTCCAGCACTAAGGATTGAGAACAGTGTGAGCCGTACAATGAGTTTAAGGTCAACCTGGGCTACACATCAAGATCCTACCTCTTCAAAGTAGATATTCATTTCTAGTTTTAGCTGGTTTAAAAGTGTGTTTGACTGTCTCTGGGTAAGGATGCTGGTTTTGTTCCTTCTTTCTTCCTCCCTCTGATACCTGCATCATCTTTTTAAAAGACAGTCTCAGTTCATATATCTCAGCTGGTGTCAAACTCACTGCTTAGCCCAGGCTAGCCTCAAACTTGTAATTCTACTACAGCTTCCTGGGCACTAAAATTAAATGTCTATGTTGTCACATTTGACAACCTGAAAAAAATTTAACATATAACAACACACACACACACACACACACACACACACACACACACACTTCCAATGATTAAGACTCCATTCAAATCAATTAGATCTAAATCAGCAGGGCAAGGTGACATAAAGCTTTAATCCTAGTACCTGGAGGCAGAGACAGATGGCTCTTTGTGAGTTCAAGAACAGGCTAGCCTACATACAAACACTGTCTCAAAAACAACCAATCAAGCAACCAATCAAGCAACCAACAAAAACTCCTAGTGTGTATAATGTGCTTCTAGAATTGAGAGCCCTCTCTTTTTTGTTCCTTACCTCAGGACCCGGACCAGCCGTCTCTTTCTCCAGTTGTGGCATCCTCTCTACTACTGTGGCTACTGTGTTCTTAAGAGTTCCTGACAGCTTAGTTGTCACTGGCCACAGATCACTGTCTTCTCTAACCTAGTCTGGATTACCTATGGTTGGGGCAGATTTATCTGCTCTTTACATCTTTCAGTCCCAGGTACTGGGGGTCTCCGCCAACCCTTCTAGGAGCCCGACTTCAGCCTGGGCTTTCTCTTGCCCAGTTCTGTATTCTCCACGCCGCCAATGTAGATCGTAAGTGTTCTTCAACATTCTTGAAATTAAACGAACAAAGCCTGGGAATGGTGATGCTTGCCTACCATCCAGATGGCAGATGGAGACAGGAGGATTAGGAGTTTAAGGCTCTGGGACAGTGTTTGTTTGCCTTCTTCCAAATTGAACCCCAGGTAGCTGATATGGCATACACACATGGGCCTTCTTGGATGCAACTCGATAATCTAGGACTTGTTATAGGTCTTCTGACATTTCTCCTGTTTCTGAAGCTATGGGGAGGCCATCCTCTTCTCACCCCAGTAACAGGGATGCACTCCAGTAAGAAACCAAGGAAATCAGTACTCAAGGCCTCATCAAAGAGAGTTGGAGAGTTCTTGAACCCTTGTATAAGAGCAGTTCTGATGCTAAGGTCCTGTTCCTCAATTGGTTCTTGATCTGTCAGTAAAGAAGCCATGGGCCAAATGCTGGGCCTGTCATCCTTAAAAAGTAAAACAAAATAATAGAGTTTGGGCATAGAGAGATGGCTGTGCAGTTAAGAGTACTTGCCAAGGGCTCTTCAAGAGGACCCATGTTTGGTTCCCAGCACCCACATGGCAGCTTGCAGCTGTTACTACAGTTCCAGCGGACCCATTGCTTTCTCTGGCCTCCCCAGGCATAATGTAGTGGTGCGCAGACATACATGTTGGTAAATACCCATATCCACGAGCAACAACACAGAGTCAGGAGGGCTGGTGAGATGATTCAGTGTGTAAACACTCCTGTCACCAAGCTTGGCAACTTGAGTCTGATCGTCAGAGCAGGGTCTACACGATAGGAGAGAACTGAGTGTCATGAGTTATATTCTGACCTCCATGAGTTTGCTCCTTTCCAATGTGTGTACACAAAATATATTTTTTTAAAAAAGGAGACAGTCTGTACCCTGACCCCAACATCATCAATAATGGCTCAATCCAGACATAGACAGTTGAGTTACATCATCAATGCATTCCCAGCTAGCATCTCTGTTGAGACCTTCTGAGGTGCTAATTATAGTTGGGAATTAATCATTATTCTAACTGAGGCAGAGTCTTATTTTCTCCTCAAGCTTCTCTTTCTTTCTTTCTTTTTCTTTTTTTTTTCTTTTTTTGGCTTTTCGAGACAGGGTTTCTCTGTATAGCCCTGTAGCCCTGGCTGTCCTGGAACTCACTCTGTAGACCAGGCAGGCTGGCCTTGAACTCAGAAATCCACCTGCCTCTGCCTCCCAAGTGCTGGGATCAAAGGCATGTGCCACCACTGCCCGGCCTCAAGCTTCTCATTATTAAGGTTGCATGAATTGCTGAGTACACAGACAGCACTGCTGTAAATTATCATTCAGCAATACACATTAACACTCAGAGTGGTTTTTACCATGTAGCCTGTTGTGTGAATCTATTCACGCAAAAATAGGTTAACTGCTTATTGTAAAATTCCATTTTCGTTCTTGCTTTCTTTTAGCTTACTTTCATGACCCCAGGAGTTTTAGCAGGCTGTCCTTTCCCTTTTGTGTCCTGAAACCTAATGTGACAACCGTGGGAGTTATGTCCTTTCCAGAAAGTCACCTAGCTCAGAAAAGAGTGTCAGTACAGATTTGGTGTGAGAGCCCTTGAATGTGTTAGCTCCTCTCTGCCTCCTTGTACATTAATGAAAGTATTAATATAGTTTCACCGTGGTGAAAAAAAAATTTCAGCAAACCAGTCATTAGTCTATTATTGTGAGCACGTCTAATTCCCTGTTTTCCTAGAAGCTGGAAATGAAGGTCTTTTTTTTTTTTTTTTTTTAAGTGAAAGTGTAGGACTCAGCGGGAGCCTCAAGAGGAGAGGGCAGGGATCTCCTAACACGTTCTCCAGCCCCCGTGGGTGAATCAGATGCTGGGGGTGCTGGGAACCGCCCCTCTCCAGGTGGATTAGTTGCCGGGGATGCTGGGATCCCTCACTGGGTGAGTCAGGTTGCTGGGATGCTCGCCTGGTTGGACCTGCCGTTATCACAGGTTTTCCCAATTGGCCTTCTTGAGCATTCAGTAGGTTCTTGTCTGGACCTAAGGTTGCAAAGGAGAGAAGCAAGCTACAGATCGGAATAGTAGAACCAAGCAGGTGCCCATTTCCTTTTTTCAAAGAAGTAAAAACTCCAAAGAGATACTCTGAAATACAGGCAAGAGCCTAGTTAGCATTGAAGTGAGATCCCTAAGCCTCTAATTTGGGATTCAAGGAGCAAGGCTTATCTGAAAGGGCTGTGTAGGGCCAGGCTCCAGCCCAGAAGAGACTAGAGTACCGCGGGAAGTGTTTTTAGAATTTCTGCTTGTCTACTCAGAGAACTCCAGTCTCTGCCAGACGTTGTGGCGCTTGCCTTTAATCTCAGCACTCCGGGAGGTGGAGGCAGGCTGATCTCTGAGTTCCAGGACAGCCTGCTCTACAGAATGAGTTCTGGGACAGCCAGGGCGTCTCCACTTCCCTTGTATGTATCCCTCTCTGGACTGTTTGTCTTTCTCGTAAACTGGACTGAGGTAGAGACTGAATCCATCTTGCTCAGCCATCAACGCAGCGCTCAGCTCTGCGCTGTACAGCATACTTTGCTCACCGGCCCAGTCCAGGAGGTCACGTGTCCCTACCCAGCCCACAGGCATCAGCTTCCTGCCGTCTACTCCATTTCTACTCCTTCACCAGTGCAGTGTGTTGTCTCCACGCTTGCAGGGGTGAAGCGTGGCACCTGGGGCAGGAGTGGTGCTGTGCTGGGGTGTAAGCGTGTTTAAAATACAAGCCCACTTTTAGTATCTTCAGCCCTTCAATGATTTCTCGTTCCTCTAACTCAGAGTCTAGATCCTCCCGAATAGTCTCTACACTAACGGGTTCCTCTGGCTTTCTCTCAGCCCCCTACGCCGCCTCTTCCTCACACTCCCTTTATCTACTCATTTTTAGCTCTCTACTTCCGGTTATTTCCTTACAGAAGCCTCCGTGGTGTTCATTCCAGTAGGGCTGGTGTTGCTTTTCCATAGCGTTTTCTCCAGCTTAATCACTAACAGTGTTATTATTGCTTATCTGTTTCTCTAATTTGACTTGTAAATTTCATGAGCGTGAGGGACACGCCCACTTCACTCAACTTTGAGAGGCTAATAGCAACCCATAAGGTGCGTGGCAAGTCTGAGTGCGACAGATGGCGTGCTAGTCCAGTGACGAAAAACACAAGGAGGGAGAGGCAGAGCTCGGAGGGTCCCGGGTTTGTGACCCCAGCAAGAATTCAGAGTAATGCATTTGCCATGACTTGACATGACGTTCCCAAGAGGTGACCAGGAAAGGTCTCTCCTGTCTTACTTAGCACTGGATGGGGGTTGGGGGTAGGGAGTGGGGCTTTTCTGTCCCTGCAAATGTGAACCCACTTCAGAGGAATTAAATACACCTTTTCGGGAATTACACAGTTAATCAATGGAAGATTCAAGATCGGAATAAGCATTTCCTTTTACAGCAAGTTGTTTTTCCCATGGGTAGGAACCACCAAGGCGCAGACTGATCATTGTCAGGGGCTTCTGGGCTGCCCCTGCCTGTCTGACCTGGAATTAGCAGCATCTGAGTTTATTATTTATTCAGTACAATCTGGAGTCCGGCCGCGATGGTTGTCACCTGGATGTATGCGGAACGCCCGCGTTCTGTGCTTTGCTCCTGGGCATCTTTCACTTGTTCCTGTAGGCTGTCACAGTGATGAGAGCTCAGTCACATGGCAGAGATACAGGTGGCAAAGTGTCAGGGCAGGTGGCAATGGAGGTGAGAAATGATTATTCCTGTCTTTGGAAAGGTTTTAGATGGAGCAAGGGAGCAAGTTCAGAGAAATGCCTGGATGCGCTAGGATGCTTCAGGTCACATGACACCCTGCCAGCCATATTCCCACCACCCTAGGATCCTATTAGAAGAAAGACATGGTCCATTTTGTGGTTTGATTTGCGTGTGTGTGTGTGTGTGTGTGTGTGTGTGTGTGTTGGGGGGTGGTATAGGAGTTTTAAGGAGTTGGAAACAAACCACTGTCTACATAGTAGTCTATTGATTAAGAAAAAAATGACTCTTTGAGTAGCCTTCTTGGTTGGCTTCATTGAACCACACCTGTAATTTTTAACTGTTTTGTAAAGACATAATTGTTCCAATGACAAAATCTTTGCCTTCCCCCCTTTTCTTTTTTCATTTTTAAAATTTTTTTATTTTTAGTTTTTTAATTTTTAACTTTTTTTTTTTTTTTTCTTTTGAGAGAGGAGCTACTTGTGTAACCCTGGTTAGCCTGGGTCTCATTATATGCCGACCAGGCTGGTCTTAAATTCACAGGGATCTGATTGCCTCTGCTGCCTCCTGGGCACTGGAATTCAAGGTGTGCACTACTACACCCAGCAGAATGAAATCTCTTGAGTAACTTAGAAATTGTAAAACCTTGTCTTTGCTTCAATTCTGTAACATTAAAATACAGAGTATATTAAGAAAGTCTCAAAGAACTGTAAGTATAGTCAGAATTCTTTTTAGATATTTATGCAAATAGGAGTTTTCAGGCAGGTGGTGGTGGCACATGTCTTAGCACTCAGGAGGCAGAAGCAGGAGGATCTTTGTGAGTTTGAGGCTAGCCTGGTCTACAAAGCAAGTTCTAGGACAGCCAGGGCTACACAGAGAAACCCTGTCTTGAAAAACAACAGCAACAATTGAAAAGGGGTTTTCATATTTTTGTCCTTTTTCAAGCAATTGTAAGTACTTGCTTTCATTGCTTGTTTCACTTATTTACAAGGCTCTGTGCTAAATGACCCAACTCAGGCCCGTGCCTTCAAGAAGCAAATGGACATATGGAGAGAGAGAAACAGTCCCTGAGTGTTCAGGCTGTGTTCAGGCTCTTCCTGTGTCCTTGGCATCCTTTTGTGCTTTCTGGCTTTGATTCCAGATGGCAGGATATCTGCAGTGGTACGTGCATGCATTAGAATCAACCTTGTAGACATACAACATGGACTATCAAATATTAAATCAATCGTGCATCTGAGGCATTTTAGAAATGAACCTGTTACTCCCATATTCAGATTCCGAAAGCTTTAATACACTTGAGATGGTCTTTAAGTAAGGTGCTGTATCCATCATTCATCGAAAGTCATTTATCCTCAGTTTACGTGTGTCAGCCCACCCTTCCCCTCTCCCTCCCTCCCTCCTTCCCTCCCTCCCTCCTTCCCTCCCTCTCTCCCATCCATTTTCATTTTTCATTTTCTTTAAAATTTGAGACAAGGCTTTACTGTGTAGCCTTGGCTTATTTCAAACAAGCTATTCTCCTGCCTCATTCCTGGCTTTTGTACTCATTCTTGAAGTAAAGAACTATCAAATTCATCATCAATTCACTGATTCTGGGTTTTGTTGTCATGTGCGAAGTGAGATTGTATACTTTCTCAGCTTCCCTTCTCTCTCTTAGTCTTAGAGAGAGACAGGGTTTCTCTGTGTAGCCCTGGCTGTCCTGGAACTCACTCTGTAGCCAGGCTGGCCTCGAATTTAGAAATCCACCTGTCTCTGCCTCCCAAGTGCTGGGATTAAAGGCATGCGCCACCACTGCCCGGCTTTTTTTTTGGAAGGCATTTATTTTATTGAGCTTTGTTCTGTTCAGGCATAATTTTGCTTCATCAAGCAAAACTATTTGCTCTCAGAGTGGTATTATATTCACCTACAGACACACAGATGTAGAGGCACATAAATGTTTGTTTGTTGCAGTAAAAGTTAATACTTGTTTTTTTGTTTTTTTCTTTTGTCCCTTGTTCTTGGCTCACAGGTTCTAGATAGACTGTCTACAGTGGAAAGCGTTTCCCTATTGGTTTTTTGTAGGTCTTAGGTAATGTCAGAGAAGAGGAGACCTAGATATGAGAGGGAAAAGCCTTTCAGTTTCTACCATCTAATCTAAAGAGACTTTGAAATTGGCTTATGACTTATATGTATACATATTTGTGTTCATGTGTGTGTATACACACATACACTCTCACACACACATCTTTTTGTAGTTGTTTGTTTCTCCATGGTGGTGGGGACCAACTGAAACCATACCTTTATATATGTTAGGCAATCACTGTACCCTTGAGCTGCATTCCCAGCCCCCTTATATATTTACTAAACCAGCACTGTGCTGATTATGAAGCACAAAATCCCACTCGTCGGGAAGGCACACAAGTACATGCATAAGAAATTTGTGAGTAGGAAGGCAGCAGAGGGAGCATCGACCGCTCAACCTGACATGGTGCTTCCTGCCTGTAGTCCCAGCTACCGGGAGGCTGAGGCAGGATCTCTTTAGTGCATGGATTTGAACCCCAGCATCCCAATTTTTCTTTTTTTAAGATTTATTCATCTTATGTATGTAAGTACACAGTTGCTCTGTTTAGACACACCAGAAGAGGGCATCCGATTCCACTACAGATGGTTATGAGCCTCCATGTGGTTGCTGGGCATTGAACTCAGGACCTCTAGAACAGTCAGTGTGCTTAACTGCTGAGCCATCTCTCCAGCCCTTGGCCCCCGATCTTGAGATTCCTCTCTATCTCTGCTTGTAGCTGAGGATCCGGGCAACCTGGTAAGGGAGTTGGGGAGGGGAGGGCAAGAAACCAACAGAGTGACTTTCACCTACAGTCTCAGCTGTTCTCAGTCACAGCTGTGTGAAGGATCTCCTGGAAGCGTCAGGAAGCATGCACACTGGGGTTATACCTCAAGGGAATCAGCTGTAATTGGTCTAGCATCGTTATTTTCTCCAGAGCTCTTTATGCAGTAGGCTGACTGGAAAGATACCGTCCAAATGATGGTGCTTTCAGTGTCCTATGCGGTCATCTGGGGTCCATATGTAGGATGTCAGAAGGCTTCTAACTTAGAGCTTCAAGGGACACTAAGAACACTATTTTCTTTATTATCTGTTACAGGGTAATAATATGTTATTTCTTACAAAGAACAAAAGTATTCTTTACTCACACACACAAAATAATAAATATATGCAATGAAAAATTTAAAGCTGATTGTTTATTTCTGAGTTCCTTTTCTTAGCATGCTAAAAGATCTTTCTTGTTGGCCTGTGATGGCACACACCTTTGATCCCAGCACTCGGGAGGCTGAGGGAGGCAAATCCCTGAGTTCGAGGCCAGCCTGGTCTACAGAGTGAGTTCCGGGACAGCCAGGGCTACACAGAGAAACCCTGTCTCAAGGAAAGAAAAGAAAAAAGAGAAGAAAAAGAAAAAGAAAAAATTCTTTCTTGGAATACTGTATTGAGGAAATTGGTCCACTTCTAAGGGACTGCTGTGAATTTTCAGGTTTTTATTTTTAATTTAATTTTTATTTTTAAATTTTTTTTTTGTAGAAAACTGGCTAATTTCAAGGTTAATTTTCATTGGCCCTTTGCCCCAATTGACTCCAGTCTTGTTTACGCTAATCCTTTGGGTCTTGGTGCAAGAGCCAATCAGAAACGATTTCTCTCCACCGAGGCTTCTGTAAGGAAATGACCCAAAGCAGAGAGCTAAAAATGCAAAGTTAAGTAGATAAAGGGAGTGTGAGGAAAAGACCGCATGGGGAGCTGAGAGAAAGCCTGAGGAACCCTTTAGTGTGGAGACTATTGAGGGCAGAGGGGATTTGGACTTTGGGTTAGAGGACCGAGAAATCACTGAATTCAACAAGGGTAATTGGCCAGTGAACACACTACAAGCCAAGCTTTTGACCTGCTCATTGATTTTCTTTTGAAAGGAGTGTGAGCATATTATTAAACATTTTCAATAAAGATTTTTTTTAAAAAAGATTTATTTACTTTATTTCATGTGTATGAGTGTTTTGCCCACATGTATGTATCTGTACCAATACGTGCCTGATGCTCTAGGAGGTCAAACAAGGGTACTGGAGTTGTGGTCAGTTTTGAGCTGTTGTGTGGGTGCTGGGAACTGAACCCAGGGCTTCCACAAGAGAAAGAAGTATTCTTAACCACTGAGACATCGTGTGGCTGGTTCACGTAACTGCCTGCTGAACTTACGAGCCAGCTGGGCCGCATGCGCCTATGGGATCTCTATCTTGTACGGAGATTCTAGAATAGATGCCCTAACTCGGTGGCTGCTAATGTCAACCTTCCCATTCATGATGGAGAACGGAAGGTCAGCTTCACCTCCTGCATGGTCGGAATACTTGTGTCCCTCCAAAGTCCATACAGGGAAGAGCTGCGGAGATTGCTCAGTGGCTGGGAGCTCTTGCTGGGTAAGCATGAAGACCTAAGTTTGAATCCCAGATCCCATGTACAGTGTCTGGCATGGCTCTACATGCCTGTAACCCCAGCATTGTGGGGAGGAAGAGGTTGATACAAGCATATCCTGAGGCTCACTGGTCAGCCAGCCTAGCCAAAATGGTGACGCTCTTTCAGTGAGGGACCTTGACTCAAGGCAACAGTGGTGGTTTGGATGAAAATGGTCCCCGTAGGCTCAGAGAGAGTGCTGCTATTAGGAGGTGTGGCCTCGTTGAAGTGCGTCACTGGGGGTGGGCTTTGAGGTTTGGCGTGCTCAAGCCGCGCCCAGCTACTCTCTTTTCCCGATGCCTGCAGATCCAGATGTAGGACTCTTCACTCCTTCTCCAGCATGTCTGCCTGGACGCTGCCATGCTTCCCACCGTGATAATGGACTGAACCTCTGAACTGTCAGCTAGCCCTAGGTAAATGTTTATAAGAGTTGCCATGGTTATGGCGTCTCTTCACAGCAATAGAAATGCTAAGACAGCAATAAAGAGGAGAGGGACAGAAAAGACACTGGATGTCTTCCTCTGGTCTCTCACAGGCACAGTCATGGAAACTTGAAAACTTACATGGGTGCAAACCACACGCACACACACACACACAGATACACACATTACACTATAGACACAGCACACATACACACATAGGCACATACATTATACTACACATACACAGACACACAGACACACAACACATACACCACACATACACAGACACATAACACACCACACATACACAGACACACAGACACATAACACATACACCACAC
>JADRCH010000104.1:280928-305517 GCA_019843965.1 Rhynchomys soricoides
ACACCACACATACACAGACACACAGACACATAACACATACACCACACATACACAGACACACAGACACATACACCACACATACACAGACACACACATTGAGAGAGAGAGAGAGAGACAGAATAGGAAAAGAAATTTGGGGGCTGGGAATTTGGCTCAGTGGTTAAGAGCACTGACTGCTCTTCCAGAGGTCCTGAGTACAAATCCCAGCAACCACACGGTGGCTCATAACCATCTGTAATGAGATCTGATGCCCTCCTCTGATGTGTTTGAAGACAGCTAAAGTGTATTCACATAAAAAATAATAATAAATAAAATCTTAAAAGGAAGAAAAAAGAATAGAAATTCATATGTTGAAATCTAATGCAGACGAGGAGGTAGAGGGACTTTGGGGAAGTGGGGAGGTCATGAGGGTGAAGTCCTCATGAACAAGACTAGGGCCCTCATAGAGGCAGCTCGGGGTCCTTGGCTCTTTGACTGCCCTTTCTGCAAGTCAAGGGTACATAGACAATACCCTGAGGGGTAAGTAGGTTCACATCAGACATTGATCTGCTGGGACCTTCTTTACGTTCTTTTCTGCCTCCAGAACTATGAGATCTCAATTTCTTTTCTCTCTCTCTCTCTCTCTCTCTCTCTCTCTCTCTCTCTCTCTTTCTCTCTGCCTGTCTCTCCCCTCCCTCTTCCCCTCTTCCTCCTCCTCCCTCTTCTTCTTTTTTCAAGACAGGGTTTCTCTGTGTAGCCCTGGCTGTCCTGGAACTCACTCTGTAGACCAGGCTGGCCTCCAACTCCAACTGCCTGCCTTTGCCTCCTGAGTGCTGGGATTAAGGGCGTGTGCCACCACTGCCCTAAGAGACTTTGATTTGGTTGTTTATAGGAATAAATTTACAGTATAAAATGTAAATAAACTTCTACTCTTTAGAAACATAAATCTTTAGCAGCAGGGACGAACAAACTATTTTATATCCGTCTCATAATACCTTTTGCATCTGCATCTCTCCTCATCAACACTCGATGGCAGTTCAGGGCCCCAAGATTCAGGTTGAGGATTAAGGTTAGAACTGAAAATGGAGGAGTGAAACACAAGTAGAGAAGGCGATAACGCATTCCATGAATAAGAAAAGTATCTAATCGTACAGGTGACAGTATTGGGGGAGGGATGGAAACGGTTATATAAATCATGCATGGCTCTCAATGCCTGAAATCTCAGCACTCAAGGGATAGGGTTGGGAGGTAGTGTTTGAGGCCAGCTTGGCTACACAGTGGAAATCTGCCTCAAAGAGGGGTGGTCAGAAGAAAAGAAAGAAAATCTCCATTTATTTTTATAACTTAAGTTACTATAAGTATACTTTCAAAAACATATAATATGGCCGGGCAGTGGTGGCGCACGCCTTTAATCCCAGCACTTGGGAGGCAGAGGCAGGCGAATTTCTGAGTTCGAGGCCAGCCTGGTCTCCAGAGTGAGTTCCAGGACAGACAGGGCTATACAGAGAAACCCTATCTCGAAAAACCAAAACAACAACAACAACAACAAAATCCATATAATACATTAGTTACATCAGTATATTAATTACACGATATAAATGCGTTTTCTTTTTCCAAATAACCGAGAACTTGGAGACCTTTTGGCCCGCACATTACCCCTTTAACAGGCTTTCTTCCCCTCTCACGGCTTAAGTCACGTTGTTAATATATTCCACCACGATTCTTGTCTTTGGTGTCTCCTAAAGAATGAGAGAGCAAATTCAGTGAAGTTCTCTTATCTTGAGATGCAAATGTGCTTGAAACATAGAGGTGTGTGACTGGGGGGGAGGGGCATCAAAATAAAGAGACTATTCCAGTGACAGAAAAACCACTGCCAATGTTTAAAGTAGCCCTAGATAGATTGAAAAAACCTCCTTTTTAAAAAAAAACAAAAAAACTTCTTTCCAGATACTCTCCCATTTCTAAATATAAATTGTTGGCAAATAATTACAATGAATAATAACACAGCATTTAGTGTCCTGCTGGCTGAGGTCTGGCAGAAGCCCACTGAACCTCAGGAGCATGCAGTTTTAAACCTGAACAATTAGTTCCCAAAGAGGGGGGAATAGAGGTTACCATGGCAACCTGATCTCACAGCTCTGTGTGAGGCCATATTGTGTTGGTGTCTGAGTGGCAGAAACTGGTGGCTGTGATTTACACTCCAGGCTATGTTGAGGTACAGATAGGAAGTTTTCCTCCTGAAAGTTTAGGAAGGGTAGGTCCTTCGACATCTGCAGAGGAAGATTGTGTGATTTTTCAGAGCCATGGCAGTGCATTGTCAGTAGCAATAGCTAATAGCGATATCCAGCCTTCAGCTTGGCCAAAACAATCTTGAAGTCTAGACTCTCTGCAAAAGCAACTGCACAGAAGTGTAATGGTTAAATGGGCCTGTATCTAGTCTTCATTCATTCAGTGATGCTGGCTGGGTCTCCTCAGCTCCAAGAACAGACCTCTGATCTCTGCTATGTTCTCACAGTCATATTTGAATGCACTAGACACCACAAATAATTTATGCACTACAGTGTGTCTGTTTTGGTCCCTGAATCCAGAACCTGCATCAGAGTCTAGTACACAGTGGGGTTCCACCCTTGGCATCCCCGACACCAATAACAACAATACTCCACTATGTACTAGACTGCACAGGTCTAGTGTCTAGAATACAGGTTCTTTTTTTTTTTTTTTTTTTCAAGACAGGGTTTCTCTGTGTAGCCCTGGCTGTCCTGGAACTCACTCTGTAGACCAGGCTGGCCTTGAACTCAGAAATCCGCCTGTCTCTGCCTCCCAAGGGCTGGGGTTAAAGGTGTGTGCCACCACTGCCCGGCAGTAGAATACAAGTTCTTATCCACACTCTGTAGGAAATAAACTCCTTCTAGTGTATTTCAGTGGATGAGTATATCTGTAATTTCAGTTACAAGGGAAGCAGACACAGATTACTTGCAAGTTCAAAGCCTGCCAAAACTATATAGTGAGTTTAAAGCCAGCCTGGGAGATTTACTGAGCCCTTGACTAAAAACTTAAATATTTATATGGGTGGTAATATAGCTCAGTGGTAGAGTGCTTTCTTAGATATTAAGGCCCTGAGTTTAACCCCAATAACATAAAAAGAAAGAAAGGGAGGAAGGGAAAAGGGAAGGAAGGTATTTATGTAGTCAAAAAGCAAAAGGAGGTGAGACATTCGTAGATCTGCAGAAGAATATTCTGGACAGAAGAACTGCTTGTGCAAAGGCCCTAGGGTAGAAATGTGATTTCCATGTTCAAAGAGCATTAAGAAAACTAGACTGGAGTGACTGGAAGGCCATGAGGTAACAGAGATCAGAGTAACAAGCAAGGACAAGATCATTTAGGCTGTTTTAGCTTGAATCTAGAATGTTCTCCACAGCCCGTGTCCCACTGAGTCATCTCGTCAGCCTTAAAGTTATACTTTGTTTGTTCTTTAAATATTTGTTTTTATTAGTTTTAAGTGTGTGTGTGTGTGTGTGTGTGTGTATGTGTGTGTGTGACTGAGCTCGCCTGCACACATATGTGGGTCTGTGGTGGGGTAGGGACATAGGATCCCCTGGAGCTGAAGTTTCAGGCACTTGTGAGCCACCTGACCTGGGTGCTGGGAACTGAACTCAGGTCCTCTGCAAGAATACTTTTCAATGGGGAGCCATCTTTCTAGCCTCTAGCTATGCTTTCTTGAGATGACATTTTAATTGTTTAACTGTTATGGAGGCCTCTCAGAACCCCAGACAATGTGGTGGAGCCGGGGACAGGCCAGTCAGGATAGTGCTGCCAACATAAGGACTTGCTGGGCTGTGAGGAATGGAAGTCACAGTGAGAAGAGCATCAGAGTGGGGGCAGCACAGACAGCTCCAGCGCACTGGGCAGGTCCAGCCTGAGGCTCTGCAGGAGAGGGAAGCGAGAAGTGAATTGAAAAAGGCAGAAGAGCCCGGCAGTGGTGGTGCATGCCTTTAACTCCGGCACTTGGGAGGCAGAGGCAGGCAGATTTCTGAGTTTGAGGCCAGCCTGGTCTACAGAGTGAGTTCCAGGACAGCCAAGGCTACACAGAGAAACTCTGTCTCAAAAAACCAAGAAAAGAAAAAAGAAAAAAAAGAAAAAGTCAGAAGAGCCGAGCCGAGCAGAGCTGAGCCGAGCCGAGGGCAGCTGAGAGGGATCAGCAGAAAAAGTACTGGCTGTACAAGCTGATAAGCTGGGTTTGATCCTGGATCACACAGAGGAAGGAGAGAATGGACTTCCACATGTTGTCGCCACACAGATAGCATGGCACACACATGCCCCAGCTCTCTTTCACCTTCTACACAGACACACAGACACACACACACACACACACACCAATAGATAAAATTTTATAATAGATAAATAGAATCTTGCTAAGAGTTTTCAGAATGACTTGAATGTGCTCACAGCAACAACGTTCAGAGTTTTCATTGATAACTCAGAACTGTTTCTGTGAGGATCCTGAAGCATGCCATGGGAAAGACCAGCACTTCTCAACCTGTGGTTTGAGACCCCTCTGAGGTTCACATATCAGACACCCAGCAAATCAGATATTTACCTTATGATTCATAACAGCAGCAAAATTACAGTCATGAAATAGCACCAAAAATAATTTTATGGTGGTGGGGAGAGGAGGTGTCACCGCAGCATGAGGACCTGAATTAAAGGATTGTGGCATTAGGAAGGTTTAGAACCACTGGGATAGATCATTTTTCAAGGAGCTAAATTAGTGTAAAATAGACATCTTCTTACAATTTATAGTGTATTTTTGTCAACCGACAAAAATCTTTTATAGTCTAGATTCGTCATTTACTTAGAATCACCGATTTTTACAAATTGTTCATGTAGATTCTTCACCACATAGCTTTTGCTGGCTTGGAACTCACTCTGTAGACCAGGTTAGTTTCATACTCCTAGAGACCCACATGCGCCTGCCACCCAAATGCTGGGATTAAAGGTGCGCATCACCATGCCTGGCCATTTAAATTTGTTTTAATTCCCTTGCCATCTGAGAGCCCAGGCTGTCCCTGGGACGTTTCTGTTTACAAGCATATTTATAGTTTTTATTCTTTTTCTTCTAGATAGTTCACCCTTTATTAGGCTTTTAAGGAGTACTTAGACTGTGGGCAAACAAAAATCAATAAAACACTATTCTTATCGAGGCGTTAAGTCTCGTGGGAGAAAGAAACATTTAAACAGCGAAGACAAAAGGTCCAATGCAGCATGCTCTGGGAGTCTCAGGGAGCTAGCCACTGACTCTGTTTGGGACAATGGTCAAAGATGGATTAAGACAAATATTCAAGATTGGAAGTAAGGATAAGCTGAAAACAAAACCAGTAAGAGTCAGTGCACAGATAGGATTAGCCACCACGAAGACGTGTGCAATTTGTTGCCCTTAAGTATGTAAAAGCGCTAGTTCTCTTCAAAGTTTCTGTCCACAGGCGTAAATTCAAACTTGCCCTGATCCACGCATAGAATTCCAGCTTTGCCAATTCTAGTCGTTCCCTTCCACCAAGGGGCTTGCCTTGCGGGCTGGCTCCCTGCAAGACTGCCTGTAGGGGGCGCTCGGGGGAGGCCGAAGAGGTCAGGCGGCTGCTGTAGCAGAGTGCAGACTTGTCCCACAAACCGCAGCCCCCTTTCTGTAGCAACGGAGTCCGGTTTGCAGTTTGGGCAGCATCGGCAGAACTGGCTTCGCCGTGCCCGGTGCAGAGAGGGAGAATCAGCAGATTTCTAAATTAAGCAATTCCGGCCTCTTCTCTTTCTCCTTTCGGAGCGCTGTGGGTGGCAGCTGCTCCCGACCTTCGCTGCCTTTGAGATAACTTGTTACAACGAAGGGCAGAGGAGGGAGCATCGCTCTCATCTGCTGGGTTGAGGCTGGGGATGTTTTAAAATAAACACCCTACTATACACAGGATAGGCTCCTATACGGGATTCCATCCAATGTAGCAGCAATAGCAGGTGAAACCCTGGTTTACGGTTCTTTTTAATCCCTTCAGTTAGAAATGGTCATGTACTACAAAGATGTCATTTGTATACTACTAAAGACTATGTATAGTTAAAACATCTTTGAAAAAGAAAGAAGGAAGGAAAGAAAGAAACCGGTTGTGGTGGTGCACGCCGTTTATCACAACCCTCGGGAGGCAAAAGCAGGAGGATTTCTGTGAGTTCCGGGCCAGCCTGGTCTACATAAAGTTCCAGAACAGGCAGAGCTGTTGAAAAAAAAAGACAATCTTTGTATTAGATCTCGCCATCAAGTAATGTGGTTTTGATTAAATCCTGCCAATTCAACTTTCACAGCCTTACAAAAAGCAGTTAGGCTGGGTACGGTGGCCCAAGTGAGTAATCCTAGCAAATGGGGGGCAGAGCAGGAGGAGCCCCTCCATCTGAGGGGGGGAGAAGAGGAGCGCCTCCATCTGAGGGTTCACTGAGTTGTATAGACTTCAGACCGGTTAATTTTGGTGCGTGATGTTTTTTATTTATGTGCAAGGTTAAAAAAATATAAAATTTATAAAATTAAATGAGGAATTAACTAGGGGAAACATAAAATTTCATGTTTTAAGCCAAAAAAATGAACTGTAAAGAATTTATGATTAAATCCTCACTACAAAATCATTTTCTGGTCTTTACTTACTAATTGGGGATCAAACTCAGGACACACCAGGAGATTGCTCTACCAGTAAACCATTAATACCCCCAACCCATGAATTAAATCTTCATGATTCATGATAAGAACTAGATACATTAGTTCTTTTGTGTGTGGTGATGTGGACCTTTAATCTCAGCACTTGGAAGGCAGAGGCAGACGGATGTCGGTGAGTTCAAGGCCAGTCTGGTCTACAGAATGAGACCCTGTCTCAATACAAAACCCAAACCAAAAATCAACATAACAGCACCACCAAGACTGGATACGGTACATAAATGAGTAATAGTGATGTTTACGGCACCGTGATTGTTGAGATAGAGCCTAGAGGGATGCAGTGGAGGACTGCTGCCCTCACTGAAGCCTCATCAACACGATTTTATACAGTCTGCATTCGTTTATTATTTAAAAATAGCTTAGGGAAAAAAAATCCACTCTGTAATATGCTGCTCCATAGACGTTACTCAACAGAAACCTCAGACGGACGGTATGCACTTTATTTGCTCTTCTTTGTTTAGCCAATGTTGCAGAAGTGTACTATCTGGAGGGGGGAGAGACAGATTTGGTGAAGACAAAACCTGTTTGCATATGGTTCTGGCAGCTCCCTGAGGAGACCTATGCTCCCCATGTGCCACAGTCCCCACGGCCTCCTACGAGCTTGCCCCCTTAGGCATTTGCCTTCTGGAACTCCCGATGAGTGGCAGGAGTCAATCATGATCCTCTTTTGCCATGATTTTACCAACCCACGGAGCAAAAAGGTATTTCCCAGAAAGTCACAGTTAAGGGTGATGTGGACCTGGAGCCAATAATTTTTTTTTGACACTTTATTTACATTTCAAATGTTTCCCCCTTTCCAGGTCTCCCCTGTGGAAACCCCCTATCCCATCCCCCCTCCCCTGCCTCTATGGGGGTATTCCCCCACCCACACACTCCTGTCTTCCTCCCTGGTATTCCCCTACACTGGGGCATCTAACACCCTCAGGCACAAGGGCCTCTCCTCTCCCTGATGGCCAACAAGGCCCTCCTCTGCCACATATGCAGCCAGCACCATGGGTCCCTCCATGTGTATTCTTTGTTTGGTGGTCCATTCTCTGGGAGCACGGGGTGGGGGATCTGGCCAGTGGACACTGTTGCTCCCTCCATGGGGTTGCAAACTCCCTCAGCTCCTTCAGTCCCTTCTCCAACTCCTCCATCTGGGACCCCATGCTCAGTCCAACGGTTGCTGTGAATTGAATCTGGAGCCAATAATTTTAAGAGGTTCCTTATGTGCCCAGCCCTGTCCCACAGCCTGTATGTATGTCTTTGCCTAGCCCTTCCAACAATGCAATGGAGTAGGTCCCTGCTAGTGTTAATCCCGCACTGAAGAATCCAAGCAAGGCTCAGGAGGTGCCTGGCAGAGTGCTTGCTAAGCTTGTGCAAAGTCCTCAGTTCAATTCCCTACACTCCAGAAAACAGATGTGGTCACATGTGCCTGTAATCCCAGCACACAGGAGGATCCCAAGATCCATCCTCAGCTACATAGAAAGTACCTGGGGTACACGAGACCCTGGCTCAACACAAATAAGTAAGTTAATTAATAATAAAAATGTTAAAGTAAATAAAAGAATCAAGATACAGAATGTGCAAGTAGCTCGTATGTGCTATCAAACAAGAATTTCAACAAGCAGTCTAAACAAGGAATGATCTTTTAAACTAATATTTAAGAATAGCCCATTCAGTTTGTTCAGATGCTCCTTATACCAGACTTTCTGCTGCTTGAAGAGCTGGCTCAAACCAGCCTTGAAACAGAATATTTTCAAATGTCAACCATCTGGTTGTCACAGTCAAACCACAGGATGCCTGCATTAGAGCCGGTCCTCGGGTTGATGGCACCCAGGCCTTCTCTCTGGTTTCCGTTTCCTTTTGTGTGTTGACTTCATTCTTTCAAATAATGGTGGTGTTTCAGGAAAACCTTCAGACTTGTTTTCCGTGTGTTTATTAAAGAATACTCTCAGGATCAGCTGCAAGACTGGACAGAAGAGAAAGTCAAGCCACGATGCTCTCAACCACGGCCAGCCGAGGAAGAGCTTCAGAATTACGCGCTAACAATGAGACAGGGACAATAAAAATGACCTGAAGGGTTTCCAGTGGCCTGGAATCTGACCTTGGCAGTGACAGTATGTGACTTTGTTGATTGTAGTTCGGGGTACTGACCTCTATCACTGAAATGTCCCGAAGGAGTGAAGAGCACACATACGAATGAGAGAAAATGTCACGGCGACGAGGGCCAGAATCTTGCGCCTCCATCAGGGAGAATTCTCCCTTTCATGGTGATTTCCAAATTTCGTTTAGTCTGTAAGCTAACAAGAGCACTTAAGTGGTTAACATACTCGTGATGGTCATCAGGGCAAACAGGCTGACCCAGGAGACAAACGATTAGACGGCAGCGCCACCGTGTGGTGGTCCACAGCCTCACCGCGAGCTGAGGTCGGAAAAGGATGTCCCTGTTATACGGAAACGTGCAGATTTTGTGACATACAAGGAAAGGGCAAAGGCAGGCCCGCTTCCCCACATTGGATTCATATTTTCTTTTCTTTCTTTCTTTTTTCTTTTTTCTTTTTTGGTTTTTCGAGACAAGGTTTCTCTGTGTAGCCCTGGCTGTCCTGGAACTCACTCTGTAGACCAGGCTGGCCTCGAACTCAGAAATCCGCCTGCCTCTGCCTCCCGAGTGCTGGGATTAAAGGCGTGCACCACCACTGCCCGGCTGGATTCATATTTTCAGTATTTGTTAATGCCCTCCCCCAGTTCTGGTCTTGCTGGCCTCTGAACCGCCTGCATTACCTGTATGAACTGACCGTGTACCCGTGAGCATCCAGTGTAACATGTCTGTTCCACACAGATTAATTTCAAGTACTCGAGCAGTTTTCCATCTACTCAGTGTATAGCCCACATGGCTAATGCAGTTCAAAGAGTCCGGGATGTGGTGCCAGCCCAGCTCTCTGCTGCTGCTGCTGCCTGCATGCGGCACTATACTGACGCCTTCTTTTCCTGGATCTCTGGAATAAACCTCGTTGTTCTGCTCTGCATCCGCCACCTTTAGATACTCCAGGAACTGTTAAACACCTGCTTTTCTCTGAAGACATGTCTAGCTCTAGAGTTCCTTGCTTCAGTTGGGACAACTGAACTACCTGGCTCACCCACTGTGAGTTTTCAAAAGATACCTGGCTACCTACTGGGTTCTGCGGCTAGGGGTCCCAGGTTCTGTTTAGCCTTTGATTGGCAGGTCTAAAACTGGACTATATCTCCTTGCTGTGTCTGGCCTTTGGCTATCTGTCCCAGAAGGGGGAGCTTTGCTCTCCTAAACTCCTCAGTCTGTCCTCTCTGGCCAGCACCTCAAGAAGAAGAACCCAAACTCTTGCTGAAGCAAACCTCCCCATATCCCAGAACAAAACCAAGGTGGTCTGCAAGCCAGTCAGCCAGATTTTCCCGGCTATGAGCACCTGTTTTCCACGGCATGACGGCTATACCAAGAATGAGGTCCTCTCTTCGTTAAAGGGCACACCCTTCAGAGAGGAGGTGGAGCACAGGACTCTCCTGTGTCCTAGAGTCTGGGGTGTGATGCACTCTTCAGCACTTTGCTCCACTGTTGAATAGATTGGGCACTTCTGGAGAACATTGTAGAGGGCTGGGGGACAATTACACTGAGAGATCATTGATGTATTCAAGTTTTACAGTAGGTTGTTACTTCTATCCACAGGTTTCTAAGCATATCTCTGTGTGTGTGTGTGTGTGTGTGTGTGTGTGTGTGTGTGTACACGTATGCATGCATATGTTCTTGGCTACCGTCTATTGAGTTTCTCCTGGATTACCTGACTCCTCTGGTTTGTAGCTCATCGCCTCTCTGCTTTAAGTCTAATTATTAGCAACACGAGGACGATATTGTGCCACCTACTGTCCAAATATGTCCTGCCCTTTCAAATTCTCCTCTCATTAAGCCTAAAATTGCGCCCTCATTCCCACCGCTGCCTCTCAGGGTTGGGTTTGTAGTTTCCATTTGGTCCTTACATTTCCACCCAGCACTGTGGGCAGCCGTCTCTAAGCCTGGTGTCCAGCTGGGCTGCTGTTTATGAGCTCAGAGCAGCTCTTCCAGATGCCTACCTGTGGTGGTCCAAGGATCACTGCAAACTTGAGTGCTTATGTAACCAGAGACATAAATTAGTCCCGGGAGTCCTGGAGGGAGTTACTGAAATAACATTCTCTTTATCACAGGCCCGTTTCCACTGGGCCTTTTTACAGGGTGCTTCTGCAACAGCCACGTCAGCAGAAGTTGTGCAACTGAAGAGCAGAGTGATATTTACAGTGAATAAATCATCCAACCTATTACATAAGAGCTTAAAAATACTAGTGTTTCTCCTAAGAACTTGTGAGGTTCAGAAAAATCTATACCTGGTCTTAGCAGAAAGGCTGAGAAGTGAAGTTTCAAAAATCCAAAAGCAACCGAGAAATAATTTCAACAGAACCGAAACATGAGCACCGTTGGGAACGTTTTAACAGCCTTGACGGGGCGCTGACTTTCAGCTCGCCACATCAAGGTTCAACAGAGTCAGTTAGTTAAATGTCCGTAAATAAAGTCTTTATTAAATAGAAATTTATTTCACTCAAAAATGACTATCGCAAGACAGACACCCATGCAGGGGAAGTGTAAAGAAATAACTGAGGAAGGAACTACGTAAGAGATTTCCACTCTGTTTGAATAGTAGGTGTATTAGAGTGTTACTATAACAAATGCCCGAGACAACCAACTTATGAAGAGGAAAGGTTTGATTTTGCTTACAGATCTACAAGTGGTAGATAGTTCAAAACCAGATGACCTTAATCTTTGTGTCTCTGGCAAAGATATGGCAAGGCCATCTTCCTACATCGGAAAGACACTGAGATACTGGGGTCCCACAGCCCCCTTCAAAGGCATGTTTCCAATGACCCAACATACATATGTGGCTGCATACATGCAAGTGTGTGTGTCTGTGTGTGTTTCTGTGTGTGTGTGTCAGTGTGTTTGTGTATCTCTGTGTATGTCTGTGTATCCTAGGGTTTTATGGAGCCCCACCTCCTCATGGTTTCCCTACTTCTCAATAATACTTCTCTGGAGTCTAAACCTTTAACACAGGTGTCTTTGGAAACTGCTATCTATTTTCAAACCATAGTATGTGTGTGTGTATGCATGTATGTGTGTGTGTGTTTGCCTTTGCTAAGGATTGTACCCAGGGCCTTGTACCTACCACAGTGCTACATCAGCAGCCCATAATTTATTTTATTGTTATTATTATTTGCATATGTATATGTTGTTATTATTATATGCATATGTTCATGTTTATATGTATGAGGATACAGTAGTGCAAATGGCTGCATACATGCAAGTGTGTGTGTCTGTGTGTGTTTCTGTGTGTGTGTCAGTGTGTTTGTGTATCTCTGTGTATGTCTGTGTATCTGTGTGTGTCTCTCTCTGTGTATGTGTGTGTGTGTGTTTATGTGTATGTGTGTTTGTGTATCTCTGTGTATGTTCGTGTATCTGTGTATGTCTCTGTCTCTGTCTCTGTCTCTGTCTCTCTCTCTGTAGGACAGAGGACAACCCTACTTGTCATTCCTCAGGAACTGTGTTTTGAGAAGGCTCTCTCACTTGAAGGGAACACGTGCATTAAGCTAGTTTGGTTGGTTAGCAGGCCATGGCATCTACCTGTGTCTGACTCCCCAGCCCTGGGATTACAAGCCTGCCACACGTCTGCCTTTTTACATAGGTTCAGGCACTGAACTAGGATCCAGATGCTTGTATAACCAGCACTTTACCCGCTGAGCCACCTCTCCACCCCTATACTTATTTTTAAAATAGTGAATAAATGTACTGGGACTCATTATATTTTTTTATTTGTTATTTATTGATTTATTTTGAAACAAAGCCTTGTCATATAGTCCAGGCTTTCTAAGAATTCGTTATATAGTCCAGATTGGCTTCAAACGTACGATCCCTTTACTCCAGCTTTCTGAATGTTAGGGTCAGAGGCAGGTTACCACCATCCTTTCTCTATATTTTCCTGTTAAAAAGTAAAAATTTAATACAGCATATTTTGGGGGGCTGGAGAGATAGCTCAGTGGTTCCAAACACTGGCCGTTCTTCCAAAGGACCCAGGTTCAATTCCCAGCACCCACGTGACAGCTCACAACTGTCTGTAGCTCCAGATCCGGGGCATCTGACAGCCTGACAGAGACACACATACAGGTAAAACACCAACATAAATAAATAAATAAGTAAATAAATAAATACGTAAATACATAAATAATTTAAAATCTAGTTTCTCTGCTCACATAGGTAAGTATGAAGCTGTGGAAGCTGCTAGCCTCAGGGCTAGCTTGTTATAGGCATGCCTGGGGCATCTTGTTCCTCCTTCCATTCAGTACGTATCACACTGGCCTGTGTTTCAATTTCCTGCGTGTCTCCCTGTTTCTCTCAGTGACACTTCTTTACACTTTCATTTATTTCTACGTATATGCGCATGCTTGTTTGCTGCATTCATGTACATCACGTGTTTGCAGTCCCAGAGGAGGCCAGAAGAGGGCACCAGATCCCCTTGAACTGGAGTTCCTACGATTGGAAGGTGCCACGTGGGTGCTGAGAACCAAGCCTGGGTCCTCCACAGAGCAGCCAATGCGCTTAACCCCTGAGCCCTCTCTATAGTCTGGGCTGTGAACTGTTAGGGGGAGGGAGGGGCTGTTTATTGTTCACTGTTCTTGCCCTATCCTCCAAGACATTTCTAAAATAAATTTGTGCTCAGTAGACATTTGTTCCGTGGGTGGCTGATGAAAGCCGGGCCCTAAAGCACAGCACCGTGAAAATGTCAGCCTTGGTTTTTCTCCTCTTGACCTCTCTTATTCCCTTTCTTCAAAAAACGAATTGCAAAGAGGTGGCTTGGTTGGTAGAAGGCTGTGTATTCTTTGCAAGACGCTGGATCTCATTCTCAGCACAGCATAAAGCCGTCCACGGAGGAGGCACATGCATGGAACCCCAGCATTCGGAAAGTAGAGTCAGGAGGACCAGGAGGTCACGGTCATCCCAGCTGCACAGTGAGGTGGGCCTGGGTTATATGAAACCCTGTCTCGAAACAAACAAACAAAACCCACCCAGAATTCTCAAGAGGCCGTTTAAGCTAGACATCATGTAGGGCCTACGGCAAAGGGTCGACCTCATTTCTAATTCTCCCCCGGAAGCTTCTTACAGAGACACACTCAGGACATGTTGCTGAGCATCTTTGGTGAGTTACTGTGTACGGACCACGTGCGGGGACCACACTAGGCATGTTTCACCCTCACTGAGCTCTTACCACAGGCTATACAGTGGGTAAGCCGATCTCCACTCACTGTAGTGAATGAAACGAGAGCCCAGAGAGCCCATAGTTTTTGACAGTCCCCCTGCAGCCTGAGCAGGAGGTACCCAGTGAGACTCCTCTGTCTGACGTTGAAGCTTAGGTCTGTCCTCCTATGTGCTCCTCATTGCTGAAAGAAACGGTATGTTTTGACCTAAAGGGACTTTGAGGTTGCTCGTGTAATCTATATTTTGACACTAAAACAATATTCTTTAAAAAGGAAGAAAGAAAGAAAGAATGAATGAATTCAGGCTTTCTCTTGCCAAATAAGACTTTGCAAATCAGCACTTTGCCAAGAAAAACAAAGAATACTCAATTATTCTGTAAGTCTATAATTGATTGAATAAATCTTAAAATTAGCCAGAATCCTTTTGGACTTTCTTGGGTGAATGGGACCTGCTGGGCCGTTCTGCCTGTCTGGGGTAGACATTTTGGCTTGGATTCCCTCTGTATGGGATTTTTTTTTTTCTCCCAGCCTAGCTCATTGGTCTGTTTCACCCCTACCTCAGCTGCCAGGTCAGCCCTCTCTCTGACATTTATTGTCTGCTGAGGTCAGGGCTTGGTTGTATGGAAGTTATCTCAGCTTATCCTGAGATCCAATGAGAAAAGAGGTGTCTTTCTTCCCATTTCACTTTAAAGAAATAAGTAACTTCTCACAGTGGACCCAGGTTGGGGTCCAGAAATCCACAGGCGATGTTTTTCACAGTTTCGTGGTATGATGCAATGCTGCGCTGTGTTCCGGACACAGCGTGGGCTTCATCCCCTGCCGCTCAGCTTTTCCCTGGTGGTCTTTGGGGCAAGCAGTGGCCTGAGTTTGTCATTGTTTCAGGAACAGAGCCTGGCTTTAAGGACCTGATCAGGCACAGCTCCAGCATCTAAATCCCTTTCCTAAGCAGAAGGGATTTCCTTTGTCTGGGGTTTTAAAAAGACTTTTTCCTTTAAAAAAGATCCCTCTTTGTGGAGCCAAGCAAAGGATTTTGTTTTCAACAACTGGCTTGAGATCAGGGTGCACACATCCTCTTCTGTCTGTCGATGTAACTGGAGGGTCTGTAGCTTACAGAGAATGGGCGAAATCGCCACTGCTCATTGGAGATCTCAGTGAATAGAACTAAGCAGGTGACATTTACATGGTGCCTAGAACTTTGCCACCACAGACTTTGTTTTTTAATTAAGAGGATTTATTTCTTAGGTAACACAAATATAAACAGTCAGTAAAGAGACCCCCAGGAGCAAAACCGGAGAAGCAGTGAAAATCCTGGAGACAAACGATGGAGAAAATTCTGAAAGCTCTGTTTATGATTGCCTCCGTTTGGGAATTGAAGAAAGGAAGCCTGTGGAAGGTTTTACAGAGACTGGTTTATGGTACCATCACCTTGAAGAGAAGGAGGAGTACAGCAGAGACGTAATGCTTAGCGTAGACCGTAAGGTGAATTGGAAGTGATTTGGTTTTGTTGCCCAAGACCTCACCATGCCGACTGCTGAATCCATCCCTAACCCATACCGATTAAAGGATGGGACAGGGAGAAACTGTCTCTGCACATGTGAGTGTGCCTGTGTCTGTGCACATGCATGTGCAAAAATGACTCCCCTCAGAGCACAAGCAAATAGAACAAAGCCCCAGGATCAGAGCACACATGGTTGAAAATGGTCACTAATAGCATATCCCACTTCTGGACACCACACTCCACCTGCCAGGGCAGATCTCTCTGCAGTTAAGAACTATGGAATGTGAGGAACATATTAAATACCTAATTGTCTGTCAGTTCTCTCCTTTTAAACAGTCTGTTGCTCAAGGCTTGGTCAGCTTTCACTGTGTGCATAGGCTAAGAAGGGCTTTTAGTCAGTTCATTTCTTCTTGTGTGTTTTCAAAAATTAATTTTTTCATATAATATATATATATTTTCCTACTTTATTTACATTTCAAATGTTTCCCCCTTTCCAGATCTCCCCTTTGGAACCTCCCCATTCCCTCCCCCTTCCCCCTGCCACTATGGGGGTATTCTCTCCCCCTCCCCCTAACCACTCCCGTCTTCCCTCCTTGGCATTCTCTTATACTGGGGGATCTAACACCCTCAGGCCCAAGGGCCTCTCCTCCCCCTGATGGATAACAAGACCCTCCTCTGCCACATATGTGGCCAGTACCATGGTCCCCTCCATGTGTATTCTTTGGTTGGTGGATCAGTCTCCAGGAGTATCAGGGGGTCAGGCCAGTTACCACTGTTGCTGCCTCCCTGGGGCTGCAAACCCCTCAGCTCCTTCAGTCCCTTCTCCAAGTCCTCCATCTGGGACCTCACATTCAGCCCTACTGTTGCTGTGAAGTGACCCTTGGGTATTATAAACTTTTGGGCTAATAACCACTTAACAGTGAGTACATACCATGTTCATTCTTTTGTGACTGAGTTACCTCGCTCAGGATGATATTTTCAAGTTCCATCCATTTGTCTAAGAATTTCATGAAGTCATTGTTTTTAATAGCTGAGTAGTATTCCATTGGGTAAATGTACCACATTTTCTGTATCCATTCCTCTGTGGAGGGACATCTGGGTTGTTTCCAGCTTCTGGCTATTATAAATATGGCTGCTATGAACATAGTGGAACATGTGTCTTTATTACATGTTGGAGCATCTTCTGGGTATATGCCCAGGAGTGGAATAGCTGGGTCCTCAGGTAGTATTATGTTCATTGTTCTGAGGGTCCGCCAAACTGATTTCCAGAGAGGTTGTACCAGCTTGCATTCCCACCAGCAATGGAGGAGTGTTCCTCTTTCTCCACATCCTCACCAACATCTGCCATACAATACACTTTGATCATATTATTTCCCCTCCCACAAATCCTCCCAGATCTTCTCAACTTCATCTCACTCAACTTCATCTTCTTTCCTCTCAAAACCAAAACAAGACAAACAAAAAACAAAAGAAAAAAGACAATCAAGAAAGCGCAAAAACCTTGCCGGGCAGAGGTGGTGCACACCTTTAATCCCAGCACTCAGGAGGCAGAGGCAGGTGGATTTCTGAGTTCGAGGCCAAGCCTGGTCTACAGAGTGAGTTCCAGGACAGCCAGAGCTACACAGAGAAACCCTGTCTCGAAAAACCAAAAAAAAAAAGTAAAAAAAAAAAAAGTGTAAGTGTACCTTTCATTCACATGCATGATGATGCATGATGTAATTGTCATCTCCAAGGCTTACTGCCTCAGTCTGCTAACCCAGGCCTGGTCCTGGAAGCTTCTAGCCTCTGTACAGTCTTATCTAGGCCTAGAATGTTTTCAGCCTCTGAGACTTACTGCTGATTAAGCTTGCCCTTTCTGGCTCTTTCTGAGCTGGCTGGTCAACTCAGCTGTTGTGACTCAAACTCCTCTCCAAGCTGACTGATCCAATCTGGCTTCTCCTGAATTGTTCTGCTTGGCCTTGTACTAACTTTGGCAATCTGTTCTATGGCTCCTTCCCGTTCTCTGGCTCATTCTGTCTTCACCAGTGTCTAGCTTGTTCTCTCTCTGCAAGCTGTCTCTCTATAACTGCCCCCTTCCTCTCTCTCTGCACTCCTCTCTTAAGAAGTCACCCCCCTTTCCTCTCTCTTCTCATGAGAGTTGGGCATATCCTATACTGTCAAATCTCTCTGGTTCATTACTTTGTCTGCCCCTCAATTAGACTTCACTTTTAAACATGGATCCTTCCTTCTACAAACTGACTTTACCTTCATTGTTTGGGATTAAAGGAGTGTGCTAAGGGCTGAGCCACACCACAACTAGAAACAGGTTATTTTTCCCAGTAAATAACACAACCTTGGGGTTCCCAGTATGATCAATATCCTGCAACAAACATGGAGTCCATAATGTGTTGGTCAACTCCTCCTGTGCACAGAGCCTGCTCTGGGATATAGTTGATGTACCCAGGATCACTCCATGAGAGAAAACAGGATTTCCCACTTCCCAGCAGGCATCAATTGCAAATGGTTTCTTGGTCAGGGGAAGGGCTTTTTGTCCATTTCCTCTTCTCAGTGCTGGGATTTTGTCTGTTTCGAACCTGTGCAGGTCCTATGTATGCTGCCACAGTCTCTGTGAGCTCATATGTGCATCTGTGTTTCTATATCTGGAAGATGTTTGTTTCTGAGACAGGGATTCTTATGGCCTAGACTGGCCTTGAACTTGCTATGCAGCTGAGAACAACCTTGGACTCCTGATCCTCCTACTCAACAAGTTCTGGGATCACAGGTGTGCCCAGGATGCCCAGGATAGTCTGCTTCTCTGTACTAAAACATGCATCTGCAGGACAGTACCAGGGAACTGGGAGGCCCAGAGCTTTGGGCCTCTGTCACAAACCAACTGCATGACCTTGAGCAAGTTACTTAACCTTAATTTCAGACATCTTACTGGGAAAAGGAATAGATTAGTTTTAAAATTTATTTTTAAGATATCTTTAAAAATTTCAAGCCAGGTGGTGGTGGCACATGCTTTTGATCTCAGCACCTGGGAGGCAGAGGTGGACAGATCTCTGAGTTTGAGGCCAGTCTGGTTTAGCGAGTGAGTTCCAGGACAGCTAGGGCTATACAGAGAGATACGGTATAAAACAAAACAAAACAAAAAAACCCTTGTGGGGCTGGAGAGATAGCTCAGTGGTTAAGAGCACCGACTGCTCTTCCAGAGGTCCTGAGTTCAATTCCCAGCAACCACATGGTGGCTCACAACCATCTGTAATGGGATCTGGTGCCCTCTTCTGGTGAGTCTGAGGACAGCTACCATGTACTTACATTAAAAAAAAAAAAAAAAAAATCCTTGGGCCAGAGCGAGAAGGATAAATAAATAAATAAATAAATACAAACTTTAAAAACCTTGTAAATGAATAAGATTCTCATATGTCAAAAATTAACCGGATCCAAAAGTCTACACAATTCAGTAAATTTCTATACAGTTAGAACAGGGGCTCAGATCAGAGCCCCACATTTAACCTTACACGTTGAGTATTGAATATAATTTTATGCACTTAATCTATGACAATACAAAAAACCTATAAGTAGTAACCCAGTTTTATACTTTTCTCTATAACCTTTGCATCAACTCCAGGTCCCCATAAAGGCTCAGCTTTCCTTTGTGGCTTTTAGACTTCTCTTGCCCCGTTTCTGTGGCTCCAATAAAACTTGCAAAATGTGATTCAGTTGTGAGGATGGAGCTGCAAAGGGCATCCGTGTGGAAGCTTTCTCTACCTCCTTGCACACTGTCCTTCAGTGAAGACGTCTGGACAAATATGCACCTATCTGTTTAAGAGGAACGTGGCTGAGGTTGTTCATTCAAAACTGCTTCTTAAAGATGCACACTTATCAAATAGGTTTTGTAGTTTCGGGTGACGACCTAAGTCTGTCTGTGTTTTGAGGAAACAGGACACTGAATGTAGCCTAACACTTCCTGCCCCCTCTCATCTCCAATCATCAGGATGTATTGGTTTCATATCTATCTACCATCTAAATGACCCTGGACATTAAGAAATCTTGCTTCACTTGTCTTTCTGATCCCCATGGCTGAGTATATACTCTGGCTCAGCAGTTACCCTTTAAATAAAAGACACCGTATTCCTCACTGCTAGTCTCCAAGTGTCTATCCAGACTCGGCTCACTGTTTTAACAAAAACCCATCAGTGTGGGACCCAGGAACTCTGGCTTCTTGTCCCTCCCCCACTCTGATACCCACTTAGAGGGGGAGGGGACCACATTTTGACTAGACTCTCTGGATTGTAATGTGTGTGCTTTTAAACTTTTTTTTTTTTTTTTTTTGAGCAAAAAGAAAACTCGCATTCAGACATTGAACATCACCCAAGCATCCATGCAGGGGCGAGCTGGGCTTCAGGGGCTATCCTCAGACCCTAAAGAGATGCATGTAGTTCATGAATCATGGGAGGTAGATTCTCTCCCACTGGGCATGCTTGCTTTGGGCACAGGCTAGAGGGGACATGGTTTGTCTTTCTTGGGTTTCCTTCTGTCCATCTTATCAGGCAAGGAACCCATGCACCCCCAAACCAAACGGCATCTTGGTGCAGCAGATGCAACTATCCTGAGAGGAGAAAACAGTGGAGGATGATTTCACAGTTCAGTGAAACCTACTATCCACCTTTTGTTTGTTTGTTTGTTTTGGTTTTTAGAGACAGGGTTTCTCTGTGTAGCCCTGGCTGTCCTGGAACTCACTCTGTAGACCAGGCTAGCCTTGAACTCAGAAATCTGCCTGTCTCTGCCTCCCGAGTGCTGGGATTAAAGGCACGCGCCACCACTGCCCAGCATCTATGTACATTTTTAAAGCAGAGAAAGCTGAGCTGTGATCCAGAGCAGGGACTCTGCAGATGGCAGCTCAGGTTTCAGGCTGCCTTCCTGTATCCTGGACAGACGTTTAGCCTCTTATTCTATAATTAAGGATGTTTTTCCTACTAGGACTTTTTTATAAGTTAAAAAAGTATTATTTTATTTTATGTGTATGTTTTGTGTGCATGTATGTCTGTGTACCACATGATGGCTCTCAAACAGACCAGAACCTGTCATATCCCCTGGAACTGGAGTCACAAATGATGATGATGAGCCACCAGGTGGGTGCTCGGAATTAAACCCATGTTCCCTGGATGAGCAGCTAGTGGTGCTAACCACTGAGCCATTTCTCCAGTCCCAACTATTAGCATTGTTAATGATAAATGTGTATTAGTTTCTTTTTTATTGTGATAAATACCATGACCAGGACAAGTTATAGAAGGAAGAAGGAAGAGCTTATTTGGGCATATGGTTCCAGGAAGAGAGTCTGACAGGGCAGATACTGTGGCCAGGAACTGAAAAACCATATTTTCAAATGGAAATACCAAGCAGGATAATCTGGAGTGGGGCCAGGTTGCAAACCTTGAAAGCCTGCCCCCAGTGTTGTACTTCCTCCAGCAGGCTTTGCCTCATGAGGAAAGGTTCAACTTCCTCCCCAAAGAGTACCACCAGCCAGGAACTGGCCAAGCCTTTAAATAAATGACCCTGTGAAGGGGTTGGGGGGGGGCATTCTCAGTCAAACTACCACTGTGTGTGAAAACGTCTCTCCTTTGGGTTAAGTCCAGTCTCCAGAGAGCCAAGTCTGTATGAGACTCGTTGTATGTTAGTAGCACCCACCTTGGCCATACTAAAGGACCCGCCATGGGCAGATGTCAGAGACTCACAAGAAACAATGTTTAACAATTATATTTAATGCAGCTTTCCAAAAATTCCTATCATTCTATGCTAACCTATCCTGGGATAAGACTACCAGAAAGGAGACAAAACCTGCCCAGGCCTGCCCCACTCAAAGAATGTAAGGAGTGTGGAGGAGAAACACTGCTAGGTTGTTCTGCTATAGACAGGAGGTCTGGGCTCCATGGAAGCCAGTTCTTAGCCTGATCTTTCTTACTCAGATTGCAAGTAGGGATTCCTTGTTCAGCATCCATAGAAAATGGTAAGCTACAGTAAGGGGCAGTTTAGCTTCACTTCAGACCTCTACAGCCTTCTAAAATTATGCAATCGTGGCTCAGTTGGTAAAGTGGCAGCTGTTCACACATACAGACATGGATGTAGCAAGCACATAAAAAGCCACGCCTGGCACTGCAGTGCTTCGGAGGTGGACAGGAAGACTCATGAACGTGCTGGCCTGCCGATTTTGTCAAATCTATAACCTCCGGGTTCCGTGAGATATCTCAAAAAATAAAGTGGGTACCAGGCACGGTGATGGGTGTTGTGTGCCTTTAATCTTAGCACTTATGAGACAGAGACAGGCAGATCTCTGTGAGTTTGGGGCCAGCCTATTCTACATAGTGAGTTCCAGGACAGCCAGGGTCTCATAGTGAGCCCTTGTCTCAGAAAGAATTGTGGAGAAAGAGCCAGGAAGACTCCCTCTGGCCAACAAGTGTGTGCGCGCACACACACACACACACACACAGAGTTTTTTCTTTTAAAAAAGATTCTACTAGAATCAAGTGTCTAAATAATACGACTTAACCAAGGGGATCAAAAGGGATTAGGAGTGAAACACCAAACCCACGAAGACAACGAAAACTGAAACCACTCTCTCCTCACTTCCTGCCGTCTCATTCTCTGGTGCCTCTCTGTCTGGTCCAATTGTCTTACTTATGATAATCTCCCTGGGCCAGGAGGGTGTCACCTTGATTAGGGCCCCTCCTGCTTCTAGGGATAACAGCCTCCCGGTCCTCCCTGCCTCATTAGGCTCTGTGGGGTCTTTTTGCCTCCTAATGGTCCACCCACGTGCTTTCTGTTATAAATGTGAAAATCTTCCGCATCCCAGCTAACCCACCAAGTGGTAAGGTGTTATTTATTGAACAGATACCAAGAGTACACCAGGGGCCATGGCACAGCTCTGGATGGTCGGGATTCCTCAGAGAGCCAAACAGATAAGAAACCTGCTCTTAGCTGCTTGCATCTTCCTGAGGTGGGAGAGGGTGCTCAGGAACACAACAAGCAAGTATATGCATGCCTAGCAGGTGGGCTATGGGAAAGATTACAGTACAGGGGAACTGGGGAAGAGACGGAAGAGGGTACCTGATTCTCCCCCGTTGTCAGTGGGAGGCTGCAGTGGAGGAAAAGCACCCCCAGCCCAGATCTGTCCAGTTTCTGCCCTAATTCCTAGTTTGGTCTGTCTTGTACTCTTTGCTAGATCTCCATTAAAAATCTCCATTAAAAATAGGAACCATGTTAAATATAGCTAATCACTCATGTCCTGAAGCCGAACTATCTGGAACAGATAGATCTTCAGTCAGCAAAATGCTCCTCTTGGGCAAGTAAGTTGCTCTCTGTTAATAAAACTTACCAGTGTCACAGGTTACGGAGAGGGTGGCGTCACCCATGGAGAAGGTGACGTATGTTTAGCATAAGATGAGCAGAGCTGGGCCTGGCACAGAATAAGGGGCAGATGTCAGCTTAAAGACAGAACGTGGGCTGCCTGCACTGTGGGGCAGAGGACAGCTTCTGCTCATAAAATGATAGCAGAGTGTCTTTGTCAGGGTTTCTATTCCTGCACAAACATGACCAAGAAGCAAGTTGGGGAGGAAACTGTTCATTCAGCTTACATTTCCACACTGCTGTTCATCACTAAAGAAAGTCAGGACTGGGACTCAAGCAGGATAGGAAGCAGGAGCTGATGCAGAGGCCAAGGAGAGATGTTACTTACTGGCTTGCTCAGCTTGCTTTCTTATAGAAACCAAGACTACCAGCCCAGGGATGGCACCACCCACAAGGGGCCCTCCCCCTTGATCACTAATTGAGAAAATGCCTTACACCTGGATCTCATGGGGGTATTTCCTCACCTGAAGCTCCTTTCTCTGTGATAACCCCAGTTTGTGTCAAGTTGACACAAAACCAGCCAGCAAACAGGGTGAGACACACCACCCATTTCTACTCCTTAACAGCTGTACAGCCAGCTGTGTGGGCTCCCCTGCTCAAAGGTGGTTACTCCATCATGAACAAATGTGACTCTTCTTGTATCTATTGGTGTGTTTCCAAGAACCACGCTTGGTTTTCTGTAGTGGGGGTGGGAGGTTGTTTGTTTAAAACTTTACAAAGAGAAGGGTTTTTTAAAATCTTATAGTCATTTTAATTTACATGATACAGGATTGGCACCAACAGGTCACTTCAATGACAGATCAGTTCAATGACAGAAGGCTTGCCTGAAGCCTGGGTGTGGGTCTCCAGAATCCCAGCACCAAACCAATTGTGTAGCACATGGATCACTACCAGTCTGGAGAAATAGGCATTACCTTTCTGTTTTCTTTTCTTTTCTTTTCTTTTTTCTTTTTTAGAAGCTAGTATCTCTCAGTTCTGGGGACAGACTCTGTGAGATCTAGGCTGGCCTGGTCTACACGGTGAGTTCCATGTCAGTTAGGGCTTCACAGTGGGACTCCGTCCTTTACCTGTTGAATGCCTACCAGAAGCAGCCACCACTTTAATTTGATGTTGATGTTGCTTGGACTGTGCCATGGGGCTGTTAAAAGCCACACTTGTAGTCTACTTTCAAAAGAAGAAAATAGATGGCAAAAACATCAGTAGAACACTGAGGTTGGATGAGATTGGCCAGGTTATCCTAGGTAGGAAAGAAGGCTCGTGATTTTGCCTAGGACCAAGGGTTTCTGCCAATCTCATCACCTCGAAAGCTGAGAAGAAGACATTGAAGAGAAAATTCTGCAGGGCTGAGTCAGGCTTCCAGCGATTCGGCATAATACCTGAGATGCACAGCTTACAAGAAAGGAGTGTTTGTCTTGGCCCATGGCTTCAGGGTTCAAACCCGGGTCTGTTAGCACCATTGCCTTTGGGCTTGTGTCAAGGTGGCAAAAAAAAAATGTGGGATCATGTGGGAGAGGAAGCCTGTTCATCTCTTGGCTGCTATAAGCAAAGAGAATGGAAAGAGGCACTGGGCCCTGAAGTGGAAACTTCTAGTTTCTTTAGAAGGTCAGTTATGTCAAACGATGGTTTGCTGAGGCACACGGGTGAAAGGATGTCTTGCTAAAGCAGACACAGGGGAAAGAATGTTGTCCTGAAGCAGACACAGGGGA
>JADRCH010000104.1:305527-360494 GCA_019843965.1 Rhynchomys soricoides
AAGCAGACACAGGGGAAAGAATGTTGTCCTGAAGCAGACACAGGGGAAAGAATATTGTCCTGAAGCAGACACATAACAGGACGCTTGATGAAGGAGTACAAATATGACCCCACAGACAGTGGGAGACGAGCATTAGTTTGCTTTGCTCCGCCTCGCTCTTCTTTGCTAACAAGAAACATGTATCGGTTCACCTTACACAGCATTGCTGAGCTCCGCTTGGGCTGGTTGGTAAGTCTTGTGGTTTCTTCAGGACTGAACTATTGTTTCATGCCTGATGTCTGCCTGCCTAGAGGACTGGTCTGAAGCTACTGAGTTGCAATTGCTGTTTTCTATGGGACTGAACAAAGAAGATTAAGCTCACCTCCAAAGAACTACTTCTGAGCAGGTCCACTTCCCCCATGTCCTAAAAACTTTTCCACTCCCCCTGCTGGGTGGTGGGCTAGAGGAGAGGTTGAACCCTTATTAAATGTAGGTTGGAAAAAATGTATGCCTACAGGACCCCTTCAAGGGCACACCCCAATGTCCTGTGTACTCTATCCCGCCTTCCTGTTCTCACCCTTCCGAACACTTCGACCCTTTGAGGCAGCTCCTTGTGCTGCGCTGACCCAACCATAAAAGTATTTTCTTGCCGGGCAGTGGTGGTGCATCCTTTAATCCCAGCACTCGGGAAGCAGAGGCCGGCAGATTTACGAGTTCTAGGCCAGCCTGGTCTACAGAGTGAGTTTCTGGACAGCCAGGGCTACACAGAGAAACCCTGTCTCGAAAAACCAAAAAACAAAAAAAAAGTATTTTCTTTGCTACTTCATAACTGTAATGTTGCTACTATTATGAATCATGTTGTAAACATCTGATATGCAGATGGTCTTAGGTGATCCTGTGAAAGGGCCATTTGACCCGGAAGGGTTGTGACCCACAGGTTGGGAACAGCTGCTGTAGACACTACTGTCCTCGGAAGGGTTAACTTTGGCTCTCAGTTTGGGTTCAAAGTCCATCATGGTTGGAAGGTACTGTGCAGAAGCATGAGGCTTCTGGTCACATTTAATCCACAGTCAGCAAGCAGGAGACCCTGAATGCTAGCACGCAATTCACTTTCTCCTTTTGGTTCAGTCAAGGGGCCCAGCCTATAGTGTAGTAAACACCTACCTTAGGGTGGGTCTTCTCACCAATTTAGAAATCTCTCACAAACATGCCATAGGCTTATTTTTATAGGTGATTCCAGTTCCTAACAATCTGATGATGAGTATGGTTTGTTTGTTTTTTTAAGATTATTTATTTATTTATTTTAATTTTATGTATGAGTGGGTTTTGCGGGCTTTATCTGCACCACATGCATGCAGTACCTACCAAGGCCAGAAGAGGGCGCCCGAAACCAATGTGACTGGGAATTATAGCCGTCTGCTCTACGGATGCTCTGACCCCAACTTGGGTCCTCTGCAGGAACAGAACTCTTAACTGCTGAGCCATCTCTCCAGCCCTTCTAAGGATCAGTACTAACCGCCACATTTAAAAACATTCCATCTCCCAAGAGCACCACAGGTGAGTGAGCAAGCCTTTAGCAAACGGACTCTCAGGGGACCCTTAAGATCGTAATCATAACAAGTGGCTAGAGATTCAACAGGAATACAGGCAAGTCTGAGCAACTTCCTTGAAGCAGCTTATTTCCTGAGTTTTGTTTCAAGGGCCTCTCCTGTAGTCAATTATTAAACAGTGTAAATCTAAGACGGAGATAAAAGCCAAAACAAAGGAATGTTTTGAAGTGGGAGGTCAAGCACATTTAATGGCTGCCTGCGGTATAGACACCTGTCCTTTAGCACAAGCACAAGGGAAAGTGTTGGGTAAATGGACACATAGTTGCAATTGTCCTCTTTGAAGGGCTTCTGTTTCTGTGCTTAGGAACCCCTTGAAACCTGGCAGAGGAGCACTTCCTCATCAAGGGTGAGTAAGGAGCCGGAAGTTGTTAGGCCATCCTGCTGCTCAGGGTCTGGGAAGAGGCCTCTGCTAAGCCAAATTATGAACACGAAGCTTCGCCAAAGGCCAACAGGTCTATCTGGGAACAGCAGCGCTGCAAGGAGAAGTTATGTGCCCTTGTAAACTCTGAGTGTGTCCACCCAAGCATCGTGAGACAGGGGCAGCTTCCTGTATATGTATGTGCTGCCGGAGTTAAAGAGAGGGAGGTTTCCAAAGGCAAAAATGAGGAAGATCACGCAACATATTTTGATGCAGCAATCCCTTGGCTAGGCAGATTAATGGACAAGGGTGTTCAAGGATCAGAGGTCAGTCCAAATTTAAACAGAAGGAGGCAGATCAAATGTTTGTAGAATCGTAGTGTAGTGTAAGGTTGTCCAGGCTCTTGTTCGAGGCTGTGATGCTGTCAGCCTTTGGGGGGTAGTCCTTTTTATCCAGGACCCCGTGACAGTCCCTCCTCCAGGGCTTTCCAGCTTGACTTTAGTGACTCTGTTTTCTCTCTGATACCATTAATACTTTTCAACCCCACCCTGCTAAGATCTGTACCTGGTACAAGTCCCACTAAAGTGTTACCGTTTTTTCCTACTTCAGGACTTGCTCTCACCTTGTTCTCTCTGACTTACAATGTGTCATCTCAGGCGACCTTCTGTGACCTCACCTCCTGGAGACAACAAACACACTGACCTGGGTTCCTCTGTTACATCTTCTTCTCCCTCCTTCCGCTCTGGCCGATTCTACTGTTTATTAAGTTCCCACCCTGGCCTGTGAACTGGAAGCAGCCGTAGACTGTGGAAAGAAAACGTGGTGTATGAGTGGGAACTTCCATCACCGGCTAGAATTTCAGCACTCCCAATTCAAACCCGTGAGTTGTCAGGAAGGTTAGAGGAGGGAAGGTACCTAGATTCTACATTAGCTGAAATCTGAAGAGAGGAGGGGGACTTGTGGAGGCAGGAAAGGTGCGAGCGCTCCTTACAGGGGGATCTGCTAAGCAAATCCCAGGTGCCTGGATCTGTACTGTCCAGGGAGCCTGTGTGTCCCCTCCCGACCGGGGATATGGTCTGTTGCTGGGCCACCGGAGTTCCGGAATTCAGAGCCTTCTCAGACGGGCTGCCCACCCCACCCCACCCCACCCCGCACCGGAAGCTGCTCAGTCACTTTGTGCCGGACTCCCCTCAACACTCTTGATGAGACTATGGAAGGTGCTAATTAAACTAACGGGAGAGAGCTGCTTCCCGTTTGGGACCCATTTGCAAAGCGTCGCCATAACGAGGTATATTATTATGTGTGAGGTTAGTTTGGCTCTAAATTTTAATTTACTGGGACACCAAAGCCACTTCGAAGGAGGATTTACATAAATGCAGCCCGATGCCAAAACAAATTAGACTTGTTCTGCCACTGGGTACTTTTGTGAAGTTGTGAAGGATTGGTTACACGTGGAGAGACTTACCTTGACTGCTTTAGCTCCCTGTTGGTCTACGCTCAGGCCTTAGAATATTCTCGAAGTAATAAAGTCCCTTAAAAAGCAGACGGATTCCTTTTTTAATCCACATACTTAATTTATGTGCTTGTTCCCTGCCCTTCTCCTCAGGAGCACCCTAACCGACTTTTAGCTGGATTTTACACTGTTTTCTTCTCGTGTATAGTTTGGGAACTAGCGAAGAGAAGAAGAATGCCTAACAAGGAAAGACAGAAATACTCCATTGGTGTCTGACTAATCCAGGTCACAACTCTGACAAGTTCTCCCCAGTTAAATGACCACAGGTTGCTTTCCTTTCTCCAGCTTGCTTGCTTCTTCCCTCCCCTCCCCTCTCCTCCCTTCCCCTTCCCCCTCTCCCCTCCCCTTCCTTCTTTCCTTCCTTTTTTTTTTTTCTTCTTTCAGGACAGGGTTTCTCTGTGTAGCTCTGGCTGTCCTGGAACTTGCTCCGTAGACCAGGTTGGCCTCGAACTCAGAGACGTCCCAGCCCCCGCCCCCGCCCCCTCCCTGCCCCCGCCTCGCCCCCGCCCCGCCCCTGCCCCGCCTCCTGAGTGCACCACTACCGCCCAGCCCCAGTTTCTTTCTTCACTGTCCCTCTCTGTGTTTTAAATCCCTGGTGTATATGTGGGCAGCTGCAGGATAAATCGAGTCTGAGTTAATTCACCCAGGGTTCCCAGTCCCTTTGTCAACGATATTCACAACAGCACCCTGCAGTTGGCTCTCTGTTAGTTCAGTGGGTTAGGTCAACCTTGGAACACATGGGTTCTGAGAATTTGTACAATAAACATGTTGTATCTGGACACGAAAAGACAAAAGATGAACAATAAACCAGGGAGAAGAATTCCATGCTGTGCTCACAGGCAAGGTTTAATGTCATTATTATACACAAAACCCTTCTGATGATTTTTCCTTATCTCATCAGTCAACCTTCAGGAGTTTGTTTATTTACTGAAAATTTGTGTAATAAGCCATGTTGTGGGTGGGCATGAGAAGATAAAAGATGAACAATAAATCAGGGACAGCAGTCACGTGCTGTGCTCACGGGCAAGGGTTAGTGTTATACGCAAAGTCTTCTGAGTTTGTTCTGGTAGGATTCTCTTTACTCCCCAGGCAGTGGTGGCACACACCTTTAATGACAGCACTTGGGAGGCAGAGACAGGTGGACTTCTGAGTTCGAGGCCAGCCAGGTCTACAGAGTGAGTTCCTGGACAGCCAGGGCTATACAGAGAAACCCTGTCTCGAAAAACCAAAAAAAAAAAAAAAAAAAAAAAAGAAAGAAAGAAACAAGGCTCATTGCCACGTAGAGGATCTGTCTCAAGGGAGGTGATGTTTGAGATGGACATGAAATCGGAGAAGGTGTTTGCCAGGAGAGAGAACTGAGAGTGTACACAGCAAGAGCAAAACCAAACCAGTCATGAGGGCACGTACGTGCCCAAATCCTAGGCAGTCGAGGCAGGAGGACTGCCAGGAGGCCACAGAGTGAATTCCAAGCTAGAGAGGACTACAGAATAAGACCCTGTCTCAGGAAGAAGAAAGCCACAAAATGTAGGTCAAAAACTGCTCTGGGAAGCCTGAGCGCAGGTCAGGTTGGGGGTGGGTCAGGGCAGAGGAAGCAGACTTCGATCAGAATGTGAAATGCCCGTGGGGGATCATGCAGAATAGTGCTGCTATGTAATCTCCTAACAGAAGAGACAATCCAGGCACTACTGTAGAGTATGAGCTAAAATAGGAAAGCCGCTTGTAGGACATATAAATGGGGGAGAATTCAAGTTGATGTCCGAGATAAAGGGGAGGTGAGGTAGACCTAACAATGGCTTCTAATCTTCTGCTTGGATGCCTGAGATTGATATAACACTCGTCAGTGTTAGGGACTGATAGGTGAGAAACAGAAATTGTTGGCTAGAGAAATAAATGGGACACCGTGGGTGGGGTGGGGGTGTGTTGATGAATTCTGGTTTAGACATGCCTACTTTGAGGGGCCTGTGGGGAACATCAGCAGGCAGCTTAAACACCGATCTGGAGTTCTGGGGAGAACCGAAGGTGGGTGAAGTTGAACGGGCTATTCCGTACGATAACTGAAGTCATGCAATAAATGGAGGGAACAAACAGCCATCTGGTTATCCTATGTCCAGTTTTATGTGTCCTGTGCATTATCCACGACCAGCAATAGTATGTAGGAGAAACTATTACCGTTCCTTTCCAATGAATAATCTGAGACACAGAGAGATGGTAAGCGATCTTCCCAAGCTCGTGTAATTGACACATGACTTTAAACCCGTGTGATCTGACCCCGGCGCTCAGACATATTTATGTTCAAGAGTCAGGGAAGAAGACCCTGAGGAGAAACCATTTGACTGAGAACCAACAACAAAGCCAAAGTGATTCTTAGAAGCCAGACGGAGGGCATCAAATGCTCAAAGGCTTGCAAAGATATAAGCCTGGGCAGCGTCCAGGCAGGCATAGTCCTGGAGGAGCTAGAGTTCTACCCCTTGCTTCGAAGGAAGCCAGGAGCAGACTGTTCTCAGGAAGCTACTGTTGAGGAGGAAGGTCTCAAAGCCCACTCCCCCAGTGACACATTTCCTCCAACAAGGCCACACCTCCTAATAGTGCCATTCCCTGGGGCAAGCATATTCAACCACCATCCTTCCTTCCTTCCTTCCTTCCTTCCTTCCTTCATTTCTTCCTCCTCCTTCTCCTTCTTCTCTTCCTTTTGGTTTTTGAGAGAGTTTCCCCGGCGTAGCCCTGATTGCCCTAGAACTCACTCTGTAGCCCAGGCTGGCCTCAAAGTCAGAGATCACTCACCTTTCCTCCCACCACATCTGCTGACTATTTTCTTTTGAAAATAGCACCGCCACTATCTCCCCCCCCCCCCCCCCCCCAGACAGGGTTTCTCTGTATAGCCCTGGCTGTCCTGGAACTCACTCTGTAGACCAGGCTGGCCTCGAACTCAGAGATCCTCCTGTCTCTGCCTCTCAAGTGCTGGGATTAAAGGCGTGTGCCACCACTGCCCGGCTCATCGTTTCATTCTCATACGCACGTGCCATTGTGCTCTGTTCTAATTTATCTCCCTCCCCAGCTACTCCCCACGTCCCTTTTCCCCCTCCTTCTGATCTCCTTCCTCCCCCAAAATGGCCCTCTCCTGTGCGGTCATCTCAGGCATGCTCTATTATCCTTTCTTCCCCCTTCCTCCCGATCCCCTTTCTTTTCATGTTTCCACTAGAAAAGCCTGACATTTATGAGTCAGAGGAACAGATGACGTCCAACCTTTGATAAAAGAGGCAACGTCAGATAGCGAAGGAGCCAACAGCGGCAGTAAGGCACAGCCCAGAAAGGAGGAAGAATCCCTCTGTGATGGAGGACTTTGTCATGTTGATGAAAGAATTCCCATTTTACATCAAAGGTGAAAGAAAAGTTTATTTAGTGCGCCAAAAGTAGCGCACTAAGTACGGCAGAAACAGAATCACCGGTGCACAGTTTTGGTTAGGGGGAGTTACTTCAAGGGCAATTTCCCAGCATGCAATTCCCAGTATGCAAATGATGGTGCTTCTATGGTATCAGGTTGTGGCTAATTTTGTCTGCTCTCACCATTCTGCGTTGCACTATTTGGGTGGAACAGAGCCACAATGTTCTGTTTCGGAAATGCCTTCTGGACCAGGCTCTCATTGGGAACTCATTCCATTTTGGGCCTCTTAATCGTGACCGTTTTTTTCCTACCCCACGCCCTACAATGCAACAACCTTCCCAAGAGAACCATATGCAGGCGCCGATTGGGTGCACTATTTGTATTGTTTTGTCTAGAGAGCCCGAGAGAGGCGGGGTTCTGTGCCAGGGCTTGAAAGCTTTGAGGAAGCGCCATCTGGAGATAGAACTGTTGAACCCCAGAAGAAATAAATTTGACAAGAAGGTTAAAAATGCAGGGGCCAAACGCAAGAAAGAAATGCTGATAAACGGTCCCAGAACAACGCAGAAGCCGTACAGGCGCGGCCATGACCAGACATTTGTTTCTGATTCCACCAATCAAACCCTCCTTTCATTCCTTGTTGCTGGAAATCACTGGCATGTCTGGTGACATTTCAGGGGTTTTGATGTGCTTGTCCCGATTCCTTTTACTTCCTTTAATATGGCACAAGTGCCACCTTCAACAGTGGTCAGTAAGCCCGGGTCTGGGGACTTTGAAGTATAACAGCTGTAAGCAAATTTAAGTTTTCTAATAGTGTTGAAAGCTCTAGGGGCTGCACAGTTACTTGGTTTGTGAGTTCTAGGGATTCCTTTAGGTTGTGAGGAGAAAACACAGATCGGAAAGCCTGGCATTAAGGGAAATGGCTGCCCAGTTGGGGAAGGCAGTAATACCCTGTTATGTCACGAGGATGGAGACTTCGGGGCTCCTGCTGTGAGGCAGGGGAGAAGAATATGGGAGGCTGGCTTAAGTATGGCTAATTAGTGTGTACTGGTTTCCTGGTGATGTCCTGGGGGTCCTATGGTCTGAAACTCATAGAAGTTAGGTGTCTAAGACAGTAAAGCGTAGGCAATGTAGATGGAGACACAGGATGAACATGAGATGCCCAGAGAAATCAGAGGAGATGTGAGTCAGAGACTTAGATCTCTATGGTAGCTAGGAATGGGCACAGGGAAGGGTAGGAACACACTCTTATCAAGACATCACACATTTCCTTAATCTTTTTTTTTTTTTTTTTCCAAGACAGGTTTTCTCTGTGTAGCCCTGGCTGTCCTGGAACTCACTCTGTAGACCAGGCTGGCCTCGAACTCAGAAATCCACCTGCCTCTGCCTCCCCAGTGCTGGGATTAAAGGCGTACGCCACCACTGCTGGGCTCATTTCCTTAACCTTAAAACCAGGAGCAATGCATCACAAGCTCACAGATTTACCTATCCCAGGCAGGCTTTGGGGTCCCCTTTGAAGAGAAAGTGTGGACCCTCAACTGGCGTATCACACTTATAGAGCTAACACTTATTGCACCTGAAGCACTTTCTGAAAAATAGATATTTATTCTGGATAGATGAACATGGTCCTTTCCTCAAGTTTGATAGCCATTGGAGTATTCTCATGCAGAAGACACAACTGGAGAGAGAGGAGAGAGAGAGAGAGAGAAAGAGAGAGAGAGAGAGAGAGAGAAGAAGAAGAAGAAGAAGAAGAAGCTGCTGCCAAAGGGGCTATTCATGTATATCCCTGAGAATAAACTCTAAGAAACCTTACTGACCAGGCCAATAAAAGATCCTATCCCAAACAAAAGGCAGATGTAGCTGAGAAATGATACCAGAGGTTGTACACACACACACACACACACACACACACACACACACACACACACAGAATCACAAGAGGCCAAACCCTGTCCTCTGAGGGCTACAGTGTTCCCTGTGAGAGTAATGGAGTACTGTGGGGATCCCCCATGGCTACACAGCATTCCAGATCCTCCTGTGGCCCCCGTTTTCTTTCTGAATTCAGAGAAAGCACAGTGATAAGACAGAGTGAGGGATGTGGGCATATGTGAGGTGCTGGGTGGTTTATGTTTTGAATGTTCAGGAAGTCGCTCACTAGAGCCCAGTTAGGCAGCTTGTAGGTTACCAGGCTGAGCAGTTGGTAGAGTCTGATCCCTTTGTAATCCTCAGGATCTGGTTCTCCCAGGACCCAGGTCAACTGAAGGAGGAGGAAGAAGTCAAGAAGGAGAAAGGAGGGATTGCTAGTAACTCTGAGTCACTGAAGGGATTAGCCACAGGGCAGGTTGTTTGTACACTAGGGTCTGAGGACTGAAGTTATCAGTGAGATCAAAGAGAATGTTTAATAGGAAGAACACTTAAGAAAGAAGAGGCTGGGGCTAGGGCAGGAGAGAGAAGGAACAAAGAAGAAGAAGAAAAAGAAGGAGGAGGAGGAGGAGGCTGAGGTACCAGTGACAGCCAGGGCTGGGTGACACCCTGAAAGAGATTCAGTGCAGAAGAGGTCAAAGAAAACAGGAGAGATCAAGAAACCAAGAGAGTAAGGCTCAGTTGAGTAGAGTAAACCAAGGGTGGTACACAGCAGATACTCAGGAGACTGAGGCAGGGGGATTATGTGAGTCTAGGAGTTTGAGGCTAGCATGGAAGAGAGAGAGAGAGACAGAGAGACAGACACACACAGAGAGACAGATAGAGAACAGACAGACAGACAGAGATACACACAGAGAAGCAGGAACAGAGAGAGACAAAGAGATAGAGGGGAGGAGGGAGGGAGAGAGAGCACATGTGTACGGATGTGAGAGAGAATGAGTCTGGATGTCACTGCTTAGGACAAGGCCAGGGTTGCAGACAGATCCCCGTGTCACTGGCAGCAGGACATTCAACGTGACACTGCCAGCTAAGGAGCTCCCCTTAAACACTGGGGCCCTCAGCTGTGTGCAGATCAATTTTCAACATAACACCACAGAAAAGAGTTTCATGATGAGGCAGAGTGAAGAAAAGCAAGTATTCAGATTAAACAGAAGATTCTAAGAGACCTTTCTACGTGAAACACCCAGGTTCTAGCAGCCCCAAGAGGTTAGGCTCAGCCATCGATATCCGATTCCCCACTGAAGGGGGTCAGTGATGGTGAACGGCAAAGAAAGGAGACCCACTCAATGGTACTACACCTGGAAGATAAGGGACCAAAGCCCATCTTTGGGGTGCTGACATAAGCTTTAGGGTCTAACAGAGGGAGAATTAAACTCGAGCAGGTGGCTGGGGTATGCATAACCAGGCAGTGCTAGTCACAGTGTGGCCTATCAGAGCATTGTCTCAGTTCTGATTAGGAAAGGTGATCCAGATAATTATTGTTGTCACTTGAGGCAATCAGTCTGGCCCCTTCTGCTCTGTGGTGCAGCTTGACTTCATGGATAATTACTCTCATCTGGAGGGAGGAGGGTTCTATATGGAAAGACTTTCATCCAAGGTGGCACATGAAAAGCTAAGGACAACAACTTAAGTCTGTGCCTTCAGCCACAGTAAGACAGACAGACAGACAGACAGGCATGAAGATAGAGACACCAGGCTCTTGTCACTGCCTTGTAGGCCCCAGTGAAGTACCCAGGCTTTTAAACACAAGCAGGTTTTAAGTGCCTGTCTCAAGACAGGATGCATTTAAGGCAGTGGTCCTTAACCTTCCTAGTGCTGCGACCCTTTAATACAGTCTCTCATGCTGTCGTGATCCCCAACCATAAAATTATTTCCATTGCTAGTTCGCACCTGTGATTTTGCTACTGTCATGAGTTGTGATATCTGTGTTTCTGGCGGTCTTAGTTGACCCCTGTGAAAGGGTCATTTGATCCCCAAAGGGGTCACAGCCACACAGGTTGAGAACCACTGATTACATGAGCAGCTGATGCAGGGGAATCATAACAGAGGAATATATCTAAGCGCCTCATAGCAGCTATGCCTGTGATGTTTAGGCTTTGAAGCTACTTAAAGTTTAGATACTAGGAACATCATAGATGTGACTAAGGATTTCCATATGAGAAGACTGTGTTGGATTATCTGGGTTGGAGGTCACCATGATCACATGGGTTCCTAGACACTAGGAGAGAAAAGGTGTCTTAGTTAGGGCTGTACTACTGTGAGCAGACACCGTGACCAAAGCAACTCTTATAAAGGACGACATTTAATCGGGGCTGGCTTACAGGTTCAGAGGTTCAGCCCATCATCATCAAGGTGGGAACATGGCAGCATCCAGGCAGGCATGGTGCAGGAGGAGCTGAGAGCTCTGCATCTTCATCCAAAGGAAGCCAGGGGCAGACTGTCCTCAGGCAGTTAGGAGGAGGGTCTCAAAGCTCACCCCCACAGTCACACACTTGCTCCAACAAGGCCACACCTCGTAACAGTGCCACTCCCTGGGCCAAGCATATTCAAACATCTACAAAAGTCAAGAGCAGAGAAAGAAAAGAAATATGAAGAAAAAGAGGAGAGAGGTCGGAGTAATGGGATTGCTGGTTCCGAAGACAGAGGAAGAGGATCGAACTAGGAATCATGGCAGCTTCTAGCAGTTAAGAAAGTAAGTTAATTTTATTAACCATTTCTCCTTGGGGCCTCCAGAAGAAACTGAGTCCCAATGACATTTTGATTTTTATCCCAGGGAAGCCTACTTGGAACTTCCAAGACTGTAAGATAATACAATTATGGTCTTTAAGACCTGTTTGGTTTGGGTGATTTTTTTTTTTAAGCAAAAGAAACTAATACAGAGAGAAACTGATCGATAAGACCCCCCTCCCCACTGCATCCCAAGGATGTCGGTTTCGAAGAGTGTGAAAGAGCAATGCATGGTAGGCAGAAAGGTAGAGACAGAAGACCTACCTCTGGCCATCTGGATGTGTACGTGTGCAAAGTGAACTTGTCCACTTCGGAGGGCTGGACTGCAAGGGACAGAAGCCTCTGGGGGAAAACAAATGTTAGCTAAAGCCAGGAAGTAGAGGAGGTGGCTCAAAGGAAGGATATACAGGCCTAGGGAACTATTTTAACTTTTGGCAGGACAACAAGAGTTTCAGGGGAACAATGTAAATAGGGAGACCCTAGGCTGCTGGACCAAAGAGTTGAAGAGTAGATCGTGAAGTGTAACCCGATCTGGAAACTCCGGGGAATAACAGACTACACACATTCCTTGGGTCTCTCACTGAGAACTCTGGGGAGGGGGAGAGAAGCAGGAGGGTGGGTGGATTGCCGAGGATGGGGTTAACTCGGCTTAGCAGCTTTAATCAAATGCCTTTTAGCTTCTTCTTTGATTTTACCCATGAATTATGATGCATGAGACTCATTTTTCCTGGCCCAGGTCAAATTCAGTCATAAAACTTGTTTTGTTTTTGAAAGGACTGAGACAAATTTTATGCAGAAGAGCATGTTAAAATAATGCTAATGAGTGAACACTTGCCAAAGTGAGTCTAAATGAATTCACTTCCTCAATGTTATAATACAAAATTATTTCTGGTTAATCAGACCCTCTCTGAAGCCAAAGGTCTCTAAAGAAGTTGCATCTTTGATACAGAGCCCATGGGAAGTTTGACCTCAGCTGAGCAAAACCGCCAGACTGTCCAGAGATACAATGTTGCAGATCAAGAGCCAAACAGTACGGGGTTATCTTACTCCTTTCAACAGCCATTTTCTTTCAAACTTTGTGTCTGACCCAACATCCTGTGACTGCCGGGCTGTGACTGGGATGTATCTCTAATTAAACAGAGATCTATGGTCTCTGCTAACCCCCAAAGCTAAGAATACTATAAATAGTGTCTGAATCCTATAGAAACGATCCCCTTGCTTGGTGTTAGGGCACCTGCCCGATGCTCCCACCAACATGCTGGGTACGTGTGTTGGTTTATGACCCTCTTTGTTCTGTGGCTATGAAAGTTCATGCTGCTTTTCCCATGGTCGGAGTGTATGTGAGGGAACAGGTCATTCAGGGTAACTTGGACCCATGTTCGCAGCCCATGCTCACTCATCTTTAGCTCAGACTAAACAATTTCCTTATTTCCTTTAAAGCAGAGTTGTCATTACATGCTACCGGCATTACTGGGCTCATAAGTGCTCATTGGGTTTGAATTACAAGAAGCTAGAGTGTTCTGGAACCTGTTGACGGCTAGTCTGATCCAAGTCTTTCCCTGAGGCCCTGATGTATAGAAAGAAGCACTTTCTCCCCCCCCCCCCCCAAACCAGGAACATACTTGACAGAGCTAGTAATAGCCTGGAGCCAGGGCCTTGGGAACATTTCCTTGAGGCCCTGATGTATGGAGAAAGAACAGTTTCTTTTCTAAAACAAGGAATATGCTTGGTAGAGCCAGTAATGGCCTGAAGCCAGAGCCTTGAGGGAGCAATGACTTATGACATTGAGAACCCAGCTCTTCCCACCCTAAGGGAATATGGTTTTCAGTCCCAAGGCTGTTGTGTGTTTGATCCCTGACACTCTAGAGATATCCACATTCCCTTTGTGCAGCTTTGCTTGATTAACTTCCTGCTGACTTTGCTTCACTGTGTGGTAGCCCTTCAGCTAACCCTGTCCCATTTCTTTCCTGGAAATAGAATATAAGACACTGTGCTTCTTAATAAGCTTGCCTGGTGTAAGACACAGCATGCGCAAGACTTCCCGATCCCAAACTTTCCTATCATCTTATCCTTCGGTCCAGGAAACTGTCACTGAAGAACCAGTTGCTGGTACAAGTCAGGGAAACTAGTTTAGCTTCATAAAGACCATGGTGTTTGCTTTGTTTACAAGATGGAAAGAGGGACATTCTATAGCACTCTCAATCTTTGGGTTGAGACTTGATTAGGGCCTGCCTACTTCAGGAAAGCCAATGCTTCTGGCCTCTCTGGGCACCTGCACTCCAGCGGACATACCAACACATACATGTACACAATTAAAAATAACAAAAATGAAAAAGGTCAATTCACCTGCTGTAAAAATATAAGAAATAAAAGCAGAAGAGAACAGGGCTGGAGATGTTCTGAGGCCTCTGGTGCTGTTGGGTCAGGAAGCCGAGCTGGTCTAGGGTGCCCAAAACACTGGGTTCTATCCACAAACAGGAAAACACAGGTGTTTACATTACAATTCATAGCAGTAGCAACATTACGGTTATGAAGGGATAATTTTACGGTTGTGGGTCACCACAACATGAGGAACTGTATAAAAGGTCTCAGCACTGAGAAGGTTGAGAACCCCAGCTCTATAGCAATATCAGATTCAAGGCCACAAGGTCTCAAGCCTTTTAGCCCTATTAGGTGAGCTCAGCCTTGTAGGTTTGTCAAGACCCTCCTTTGGCATTTCTGACCCAAGACCTGTAACATAAGCGATCTTGGTACAAAATGGGCCACCCAAAGCAAGTGAGGTAAGAGTATTTCTGAAGGGAAACTGGAGAAGACCTGGCTTTTGCTTTCCAGAATTTGGCCTTATCTAGACAGATGTCCTTCCAAAGCAAAAGATCACCTCAAAAAAAAAGTTAAAATTAAAAAAAAAAAATCACCTCAAAAAAAAAAAAAGTTAAAATTAAAAAAAAAATCACCTCAAAAAAGAAAATTAAAATAAAAAAATCACCTCAAAAAATATAAAAATAAAAATTTAAAAAACAAAACAGATCACCTCAAGTCTCCTACTACATTAGCTGAACAGATAAGAAAAGGATCCAGGGAAGGCAACAGAAGAAGAGGTATCTAGAGTGGCCATTGCTGGGTTCTTTGGAGACTCAGTCAGGTTATAATGTTGTTTTGCTGGGGGAGACAGGTGAAATGATGTTTTGCTCCAGCAGATACGTGAAACGACGCTTGACGTTTAGAAGGAATAGACATGTGATCCCACCGACAGCGGGAACGTCACTGATGACACACACGTATTTGTTCACCTTACACTGCGTTGCTGAGCTTCGCTTGTGGTGACTTTATAGAGAGAAACTCACCAAAGAACTTCTCATGAGCTTCCTGTGGCTTCTTGCCGATTCCTCGGACTTGGGCTGATTGGTGAGCCTATTGGTTTCTTCTGGATTGAACTGATGTTGCTGATTCGTGTGTGGTGTCTGCCAAGTGGACTGGACTGCAGCTGCTGATTGGTGTTTGGTGTTTGCTAGTGGACTGGACAGAGAACAACAAAAATTGGAATCGCCCCAAAGAACAATTTCTAAACAGGCCCACTTCCCCGTATCCTGATAACCTTTCTTTTCCACTGCCTCTGGTGGGTGGTGGCCTAGACAAGGGGTTGAACCCTATTAAAGTAGGTTGAGAAAATTATATGCCTATAGGTAGAAATGCACACAGATCAGTCATTGGCAAGTCAGTGCTTTTATTCTCTTTGTTAATTATACCCAAGTTCCATCCTTGGTCTAGGCTTGATAGAACACACCTTTAGTCCTTTAACTCAGGAAGTAGAGGACAGCTCTATGACTTGGAGCCTAGCCTGGTCTACATACTGAGTTTTAGGATAACCAGGGCTACAGAGTAAGAATTGGCCTTTAAAAAAAAGTTCCATCCTGGGTTGGTTAGTTTTACGTCAACTTGATACAAGCTAGAGTCATCAGAGAGGAGGGAGCCTCTACTGAGAAAATGCTTTCATAAGATCAGGCTGCAGGCAAGCCTGTAGGGCATTTCATTAATTGGTGATGGATGTGGGAAGGCCCAGCCCATTTTGGGCTGGTGGTCCTGGGTGCTATAAGAAATCTGGCTGAGCAAGTCATGAGGAGCAAACTAGTAAGTAGCACCCCATGTATCTGTAACTGCCTCCTGGTCCCTGCCCCCAGGTTTCTGCCCTGCTTAAATTTCTGTCTCTGATGGACTGTGATGTGGAAGTGTAAGCCAAATAAACCATTTCTTCCCCAAGTTCTTTTTGGTTATGGCGTTTCATTAAACTAACTAAGACATACAACTTTATAATCATGATATGAGTATGTCCTTGACTTTCAAGCATTCTCCCTCCTAAGGTAGCACAGGAGGTGGAGAATACTGAGTTTCTCCTTGTAAACCAGTCACTCCCCTTCAGCCTCCAACCTCCAAACTAAAAGTTATTGCTGCACACATTCCTTTTGCCTATTTCCTCCATTTGTCCCTTCCTGAGTACAAAGCTAATTGCTTCTTTAATTAAGCACTCTTCCACTCTTATTAAAGCGGTTAGCATATTCCATGGCGTTTTCTGCTTTTGGTTTCCCACTGGACTGAGGCAGGCATTTTCCAGGCCCCAGCTGGCACTGTTTCTCTGCAGTGGGTACCAGGTGCTAGAAAGATAATTTACTAATTTTCAGCTGTGTTTCTTCTCCTTCATGTGGTTGTATCTAAATCCAGGGTGCCTGGCTGTAGACTCCGCTGAGCAGAGAGTCTCACCAAAGAAGGACCTCAGCTAGATGTCAGTCTTCAGAGCCAAACTTCGAATTAGCTGTCCTGGACACGCTTTTGTTACCCCGCAGGGAGGTAGGTGCTAATAGTCAGGCACACACACAATCACACCAGTATCCCTGTCTATGGTCGCAGGGAGGTTCAGTCTCATAATAATTTTGTTAGCTTGTGCAGTCGCAGCATGAAGGTTATTCTGATTACCTGACTATGTCTTTTTTCATGAACACCGAGGTATATTCTCAGGGCTGGTCTATATCTGTCTGGATATTGGGTATTCCAACAGGGCCAGCTTCATGAGCAGTGCATGGCACTCCACACTTAAAAGGGCCCAGGCTTGTTTTAGTGCACTGATACCATCATCTCAAAATTCTTTTTTGGGGTGTGTGTGTGTGTGTTTCCAGACAGGGTTTCTGTATAGCCTTGGCTGTCCTGGAACTCACTCTGTAGACCAGGCTGGCCTCGAACTCAGAAATCCGCCTGCCTCTGCCTCCCAAGTGCTGGGATTAAAGGTGTGCGCCACCACTGCCCGGCTCAAAATTCTTAATAACTGTTGTCCAGATCTCCAATGTAGTTGCTTTCATTGACCAGTCTCTCATTCTAAGCTTTGTTTTGTTTTTTTCAAGGCAGGGTTTCTCTGTGTAACCCTGGCTGTTTTGGAACTTGCAGTGTAGACCAGGCTGGCCTCAAACTCATTGAAATCAATCTGTCTCTGACTCCCCAGTGCTGGAACTAAAGGTGTGCACCACCGCAACCAGTGTCCTGGTTACTTCTTTAATAGTTCACACCTGACCTTTACCCATTTTCCAGACTTTCTTACCCCTCCTCTTCCACCCCAAGGCCTGGAGAAGCAGTTCTCAAATTGTGGGTTGTGTCCCCTTAGTGGGGGGTTGAACAGCCCTTCCACAGGGGTCACATATCAGATATCCTGCATATTAGATATCTACATTACAATTCATAACAGTAGCAAAATTAAAATTAGCAACAAAAATAATTTTATAGTTGGGGGTCACCACAACATGAACTGTATTAAAGGGTCGCAGCGTTAGGAAGGCTGAGAACCGCTGGCCTAGAGAATGGCTGACATGTTGTAAAATGCTCAGGCAATGTTTGCCGAGCACCCGAATGCCCCAAAGAGAAATCAACAATATTCCCATAGCAAAGGTAACAAGCTGATTACTGGGATTAAGCCACATGTGGGATCAGGTTCACTATCAAAGAGGTCATTAATTCTGGACACTCCTTCTCTGCCTCCTCCTCAGCTCCTTCTCTGTGTGAGCTGTAAGCCACTTTCATGCTTGACTGTTCACACTGAGTCCCTGCTCACCCCATTCCTGATTCTGTAAGCTGAGCGGGGAACACTGTACTGACTCAGACAGTCGTGTTCAAAGAAACAAGATGGCTGCTGCAGGTCAGAGTTTAGCATTCAGGTCTCAGAGTTTGACCTCAGGCTTCCAGGAGTTTTTGTGTGACCTTGGAGAATAAACACCACTATCTCCACACAGAATAGGTGAAGAGGCGCTGTCCTGTTCTCTCCTGGTAATGCATCCAGCAGACATGGAGTATTAGAGAAGCTGGGTCAGTGATCAAGCATGTACAAGGATGTAGGTTCAGTTCATAATATGCAGCCCACCCTCCCACCCCCAGCCCTGTGCATGTGCACAACAACTACATCAACGCCCCTACATGTTTGTGCTGTTGATTGTGGTGGAAGTATTGCTTTTGATTTTTTTGTTTTGTTGGCAGTAATTGAGATTAAATTTAGCAGGCCTTATACAAGATAGGCAAGCTTTCCCATCACCTACCTAAATCTCTATTCCACTTTGGGTTTTAATTTTTGCTTTGAGACAAGGTCTCATTAAGTTACTTAGGTTGGCCTTGAACCCACTCTGTAGTTCTGGACTTGAACCTGCGACCCTCCTTCAGCGTGGGCTTTGATTTCCTTGGCTATGATGAGACATGTAAATCTGGACATGGTGGGGACACCCTTAATCCCAGCACATGGAACATATAGTCAGATGGGTTATTTGGCATTTTTTAAAAATTACATTTATTGTTAATAAGCAGTTGTGGATAGGGGCGATTCACACTGGATTAGATGATTCCTTTCATATCTATTGTCCATATCTCTTGACTTGTCAACTTAGAACATTGCCTACTGACTTCCTGCTACCACACACAAGGGTTCCACCTTTGTTTCCTGCCCCCACACCTATGCCCTCCTTCCTTCTGACCCAGAGCACCACACTCTGTTCTTCATTTTCTGTCATATCCTAGGTAAAAAAAAGAAGAAAATAGCTTGTTCTCAACCCACTGTCATGAACTCAGATATGATTATCAGATCTTCCCCAGAGGAGAACTCAGATAGGGCTTTTAAATGTGGAAAACAGAAAATACTCTCTAAGGACAGGAGGTCAGGAAATAATAAAAAAGGAACGTTCCTGCGCTAGTGCTGGCAACCAGCGCGCCAGGAGCCCAGTAACGAACCTGGCAACTCTCTGGCCGGGCAGGGCCACAGGGCTCCCGCTCAGAGCTCTCAACTCAGCGGTCTGTCTTTCAGCCCGCCAACTCTCCGGAGGGGCTCTTCCCCCCCCCCCCCCCCACAGTTCCTCTTGCTTCCACGCAATGCACCACACACCCCACGGTCAGCCATCTCAACACCCATTTACAAGACTCGGTGCTTATAGTTAACCAATCAGATTTCTGTATCAGTAAATTCTCAATTTACAAGATGCCAATACAATAATTTCTGAACCAATTGATAATGATAAAAGTTGCCCACCTAGATTGGACAAATTATCCCAATATTCTAACCTTTATGATATCATAACCACCTGTGGCTGGTCATAGCCACGCTGATTCTCGTCTGCTCCCATCTTCCTTCTCTCCCGGGAGAGGCTCCCTGTCCCTTCCACTCTTAGCTCCGCCTCCCTTTTCCCTGTCCAATCACAGTCCTCTTGTTACTCTAATGTGATTGGACAGGGAAAATCCTACAACAGATCTTAGACATTCCCTTTGTGTTTCTGTACCATTTGATCCCTGGCTTGCTTGCTTGCTTGCTTGCTTGCTTGCTTGCTTGCTTTCTTGCTTTCTTTTTCTTTTTCAAAAGAAGTTTTCTTTCCTTAACTTTTTATTTTGTTTTGTTTTGCTTTGGATTTTGAGACAGAGTCTCATTGTGGAGTCCTGGCTGTCCTACAACTCACTAAATGGACCAAGCTGGCCTCAAACTCACAGACATGCGCCTGCCTCTGCCTCTGGAGTGCTGGGATTAAAGGCGCAAGCCACCACTTTCAGGTCTTTCCTAGTCTCCCTGTTTGATGCTCAGCCTAAAAACCTTTCACCTCTAGGAGTGGTGGTACATGCCTGCAATTCCAGGACTTAGGGCTGAGACAGGAGAATCACTACACATTCAGAGCCAGCCTGGGCTACATAGTGAGTTAGAGGCCAACTTGAACTACATACAGAGTGAAAGCCCAACTCAAAAGTGAAGCAAAACACATAACCCCTTCTCTTTCACCTATAGACCCCTCTGGCTTGGTCACCATTGCCTCTACAAGAAATATTCCATCTCTCTCCCTGGACCACTTTGTAGGGATTATGTCTTATGCAGTGCCCACCTCAGCTTTAGAGGTTAAGATACACTCACTACGTCGTATATCCTCATCTTCCAAGGTCCAAATTCAAAGTCATCATCACCCCTCCTACCTGTTGCTAGCCACCTCTTGCCTGAACTACCTTGACACTGTAAAGGCATTTGAGGTCAGCGCTGTCCGGTTTCCCTCTATTTCCTTTAGTGCCAAACTCAACACTTCCCCTTTATCCCCTTTCCTCCTTTAAAAGAAAATATTTCTTAATCACGTGTTTTCAGAAAACTTCATCCGTGAGGAAGAAGCCAGGATTCATCTCCCAATGGGAGCAGGGCATTCTCATGGAGGTACCGTAAAGCCAGGTATGTCTGAGTCATTTCTGTTTCTTTCACAGATGTGTGGCCCCACACTGTCTTGTGTAGGCGTGGTCCTCAACATCTTCATAAGGGAATTTGGCTTCCCACCAAACCTGTCAATCAAACCTGAGAACCTTCTATTGTGCTGTATATTGTCTGTCCATTTCTCTGCAGTTTCGATCCTGTTAGGTCTACAGTAGGAGTACCTATCTCTGCCCCCTGTACCACACCCTGATGGTAACTTTCGGTGTCCATTGTTGGGTAGCAGTTTCCTCTGAGATTCAAACCTGCTTATAATTTAAAGACTTGTTATAACAAAAGATTTTAAAGGGGAAATGAGAAAAACAGACTATGTTAAGATAGGACAGTGGTTCCTAACCTGTGGGTCACGACCCATTTAGGAGATTGAATGGCCCTTTCACAGGATCTCCTAAGACCACGGGAAAACAGCTATTTACATTACAATTCATAACAGCAGCAAAACTACAGTTATGAAGTAGCAATGAAAATTTATGGGCGGGGGGACGTCACCACAATATGAGGAGCTGTGTTAATGGGTCACAGCATTGGAAAGGTTGAGAACCACTGAGACAGGATGTCATTAAGGAGGTGAAATGGGATGTTCAAAGTCAGGGAGAAGTGTTTCATCATACAGGGAAGCTCATTAGGTTCAGGAAGAAAACAACTAAGTGGCTTCAGGAATTCCCTGAAACTGACCAGATTCACCATGCCCCTCCTTTCCCAAGCAGCTGTAAGCAGTAAATGTTGTTGAGAGACACCATCAGACAAGCTGACTGCCCAGAAGAAGCAGAGGCCAGCTTCCTAGGAGAGACTCTCACTAACCTCTTGAGCTGCAGGCTGTGATGTTCACTCCTGGTTTCTTCCTTTCATGAGCTGTCACCCATGCTGGAGCAGGCTTTGGTGAAGCAGCTGTCTTTGAGTAATTTCTGCTCCTGTAAATAACCCCTACCCATACTCCTGTACGTTATCCCTATAAAACTCATTGGTTTACCAAGTTGGTCTTTGGTGGCATCCCTACTTTGTTCTGTTGTTAGTTCCCTATGTGAGTAGATATTTGTTCATGTCTTCCCTAGGAAGAGTGTCATACAACATCCATCTTTTCTAAATTATTTTTAAAACTATTTATTTTTGTTGTTATTGATATTTGAGATAGGCTCTCTCTTATGTAGCCCTCGATGTCCTGGAACTTGCTACCTAGACCAAGTTGTCCCTTAAACTCACAAAGATTGGTATGCCTCTGACCTCCAAGTGCTGGCATTAAAGGTGTGTGCCACCACATCTGACTAAATTAAGTTGTAATGGTTAATCTTCATTGGCAGCTTGTTTGGATTTAGCATCATCTAGGAGGCATATCATTGGGAATGTCTGTAAGGGTGTTTCCTGAGAACAGTAGCCAAAAGGGGGAAGATTCGCCTTCAATGTGGGTGGCACCATCCTATGGGCTTATCCCCAGACTTAATAAAAAAGAAAAGAAAAAGAGCAAGCCAATTGAGCACCAGCATTCAAGTGTCCGCTCCTCCTGACTGCACACATTCCACCAACAGATATGTGTTAAGTACCTACCCAGGTGTGTGTTGAATAACAAAGATGACTATTTTCTTCATCGGAGAGAAACTGTTGGGTCTGATAATTTGAAGGAAAGGGTAGTAGGAGGCTAGAGACAAGTATAGTCAAACAATTACAACAATATGATAACATATAAACCAGGTGAGAATCTGTGTTTCTACGAAAGTGACTCTTAAACAAAGACCTAAAGGTTGGCTGAGCTGAGAAGTGATGGATGGATTCTTATCACCAGTGACTGATGGGCCTCTAGTTTCTGACCCAGCAAAGCGATGCTAACCTTGAACATTTCAGGATGAGAGGCAAGGGTTATACCAGACACAGGCTGCTACCCAGTCATGTCTTTTCCAGAAAGAAAGGGTAATATTAAAAGAAAAAAAAAACCAAGTTTGAAAAGTACTTAGAAAAATATTTCAAAAGCTTAAGAAATGTCAAAGCTTGATTGACACTTTGTAACATCCTAAACTGTAGATTGACACTTTGTAACATCCTAAACTGTAGATTGATACTTTGTAGCATCCTAAACTGTAGATTGACACTTTGTAGCATCCTAAACTGTAGATTGACACTTTGTAACATCCTAAACCATATATTTGAACATACCATTGGGACAATCTCATTGAGGACCCTAAACTAATAACTTTTCTGTCTTCCGGCTCCATCCTGTTTGGGGGAAATAACACACATTTGGCACCAGGAAAAAGACTTTAGCCTGTAGCTAAGACCTTCCTTACATACAGAGTAACTTTTTCAACAGATCGGATGCTCACATACCACAATGCTAATTCTCTTTGATACTTGAAAGACACAAGGCTAAGTAGGTTAAGGATTAAAGGGAGTACCTGAGAAAGGAAATTTTTCTTGTTTCGATTTATTCATTTAAAAAAGATAATGCCTCAGAAGATGGGATGGAATTTCCTAGCAGGAACCACAGGATCCGGTTGCAGTGCCGCCAAGTGCCAGGGGAGACTGACACAGCAAGTTTAATAGCTGTACTTTAAAAGCCTGCCTCTCATAACTAAAACTTTCCAAGGCTTCCTCAAGCTTCCCTGAGGCAACACCCACCAAGGTCTCCCCCATCGTTAACATCAGGCAGAAGAGTATCCTCTCAACAGAAAGAGGTATGTATGTGCAGGAATTGAAAACCAAGTAAGGGAACCAAATATGATACATGTGAGAAAGCTGGGCCATGCTGCCGCTTGTGGTCTATGCTTTCATCTAGATTTTTCTTTCTGTCGGAGCACAGTACAAGCTTTTCAAAGCTGCCTCTTCCTCCATCTCTCAGGCTGCTTCTCATATCAATTTCCCCAACTGGCCTTTTTACACTTTGTAATATTGGGAAGGGTGGTCAAGTCACATGGTAAAGTGATGACTTCACGAACTGCAGACCCGTGAGATCTTCCAAACAAACATCTGGGTTTCAGCCAGAATGCCAGACTGCAAAACTTGTTGAATAGTACAAGAGACATTCTTTTTAAAATTTAGAGCTATGTCTCCATTGATTTGCTTTTACCATCTAAACTGGGCTGGGCTCATGGAGGATCTTGTTTATTCCTTAACTCTACAAGGTAACAAACTCTCAATCCAGGCACTGTTTCTCTTTAGTCAATAGTTGCTGGGTGCTCCTCCCTAAACGGGTCTCATAAGAAACAAAGATATAGCAGCCCAGGGTTTGAAGAACATCATCTCATACTGCGAGACCTTAATTTTATGGCTGTTCTTTTTCTGAGAACACTATGCTTTCCAAAGCAAAGAGTTTGAAGCAAAAGAGTAAAAAGAAAGTTAAGGGGGGGGAGGGGTGAAGATAAAGACCCCAGCAAAGGCACATAGTTGTCATCCTGGTCTACCTTCTATTACTGTGATAGTCACCGAGGCCAAATACAATGTCTCTAGTCACCTGCCTACGATGAAAGGATTTATTTGGTTTACACATTCTAATCAAAGTCCACCATTGTGGGAAGCCCAGGAAGGAACTCATGGCTGGATCCTGGAGGCAGGAGCTGACACAGAGACCATGGAGGGATGCTGCTTACTGGCTTGCTCCCCATGATTTGCTCAGCCTGCTTTCTTATAGAACCCAAGTTTACCTGCCTAGGGTTTGCACTGCCTTCTGTGGGCTGGGCCCTCTCATATCAAACTGATCAAGAAAATACCCTAAAGACTTGCCCATAGGAGATCCGATGGAGGCATTTTCTCCATCGAGGTTCCTCTTCCCAGATAACTTTTCTGTGTCAAGTTGACAATGAACCATGACAGTAGGGAAAAGAAAAATGTAACAGAATATTTAGCAGACAGACCTTGTGCTTTCTTTCTTTCTTTCTTTCTTTTCTTTCATTTTGCATTTCCTAGTTTTAATTTCGTTCCTTCATTTGCTGAGTTTAATGTAAAAATTTTAGCTTTTTGCAAGGTGTGCCAGGGGGAGGGGCACTGCGATGAAGGTCACCGTATGGCTCTCCTGGCTTGTCAATTCACTTTCCAAAGTGCCCAAAGCGGGTGGAACTAGAGTTCCTTCATACCAAGGCTTGTGTGAGGAAGTAATAAAAGCGCCATCAAATTAGCATCCCTCAAAACGGCGACTCTGCACTGAGGTATCACAGAGAACCAAGGACAGAAGTGAGGAGGGAAAGCCCTGAGCCTGCATGGAGGCAGGAGCGGAACCCTAGAACCACCCGTGTCTCTTTGCTGCACTGTCCCGTGACTGTTTTCCCACTTCGGTCTGCGCATGTACTCTCTAATCATCTCTGTATAGAGGAGCTTTCCAAGCCCCTCTCTACGTTGGGCTGCTCTCCCAGTGCCTGTACAGAAGAACTTTTAGACTCAGGGGTCACGTGACACACACCTGACTCGACAAACCCAAGTCTGAAATAGTTCTCAAGGAAACAGGATTCAGTGAGGCGAAACCCCAGAGCTAGCTAGCCACAGCATGCCATGCCATTATTTCTGTTCATTTGATTCAGCTCTAAGGAAAATGTAGAGTAGGGACTGAGAGAAAGCCTCACTTGTCAGGGAAATTCACAAGTATTTATTGAAGAAAATAAAGCAGCAGTGTAGGAGGCATGGCAGAGAGTGATAAATCTGAATAAAAGCATTTGATGTCTTCCCACGGACTTCTAAAACCATTGTGACTCTCACTGGGAAATGATTCCTAAGTGGCCACTGTGTTCATACACAACTGTACCCAATCAGCATCACTGGGCTGTAGTCTTCTTTTATTTTTTGACTGAAGAATGCTTTGTGTATGGAGGTAACTGAGGAACTGGAGGCCAGCGAGCCTCTTCCTCAGTTTCTCCTCTTGCTGAACAGCATTTCACATCCAACAGAATAGCTAACATAAAAAAGATGACAATTCCAAGCAAGCATGAGAGTGTGGACAGACTGGAGCGTTCGCTCATATATTTTGGGGCGTTTAAAGGGTACTAATCCAAAAAACTGGTCAATTATAAATCTACCATACAATCTGGCAATTTCATTCCTGGGTCTATTTCCAAGAAAAAAAAAATCATATATCTACCAGAAAATGTGTATACAACAAAGGTTGATGGTGCTTTCTTCTTAATAATGAAAAGTTGTAAGCAACTCACCTGTTCAACCATAGCAGAATGGGATAATAAGCTATAGGATGGTTGTGTAGTGGGCTACCACACAGTAATAACAAGAATGAGTCTGTGCTCACGCAACAAGACCTGTGAGCTACTAGATATATGAACGAAGCCCAAAGCAGAAGAACATGTACTATAAGTGGGCAGCACATGATTCCATTTTCAGGAAGCCAGGAATCAACGAGTCCACAGGGATGGACAGCAGGCTAACGTTCCCTTTGAGGGTTTACTGACTGTAGGAGTCTTGAGTGAGCATCACAGGATGATAGAAACGGTCTACCTATGGACAGAACGGTTGTTACATAGGTATAGACTACATAATGTTTCTAACCAAAGTTGCACACATTGAAAATATACTTTTTACTCGGTGGATGAGTTATATCTAAGCTAAAAACAAAAACAAAAAACTACCCCTTTGGTCTTCACATAGAAAGGCCTTGGTAAGATTTCTCCAAGCTGGAGAGAGATCCACCCTCCTCCTTCCTCGGTGCCCTTTAAACATCCTGATCTGATGCTGTGGCTCCCTTCTGGATTTTGCTTCCAACTGTTTGCTTCTGATGACGCCCTGTGAATGAATAACAGCAGGACTCCAGTCTGCTTTGTCTAGGGGCATGGAGTAGGCACCGGGTAGCAGTTTGGTGCTCAGTAACATGGTGTGTAGATGGCAAGGGAGCTAAGGCTTAGTACACTTGGCACATATTCTACCCTGTGTCCGGGGAAGAATTCATAGAAAAACAGATCCCCATGGCATGCTGGTTTCGCTCAGAGCCTGTCCTGACTAGAAATACTAGCACTTGACATTTTCCTCTCTTTGTTGCTGACAAAAGAATTCTTTGTACAAGGAGGCCATCAGGGGTCTTGGAGGCCATTGGGGGCTCCTCCTCACCATCAGTGACATTCTGTAAGGAGATAGGGTAATAGTGTCTTTTGTGTAGGATAGCTAAGTATAGAGAGAGGAGGGGTATTGCACCTACCTTCTGTGCCAGGGTTTTCTTAGCACCAAGCCCTGTCCTAGACAGGTACTCAGTGAATCTCCTGGCCCTGGTGAGACTTAGCCTTTCTTTGTGCACCTCAGGATGGGCCCTTGCAATTAATCTCCAAAGCAGCTGGATCTTGTTTCTTTGCACAGGTTAAATAACTAAGCTTCTTGAGCCCCTCTACCTAAGCCCCATGAGAAAGAGATGAACTACTTGCCTTCTTATAGGAGCTGACAAGGGGCAGAGTCCTGGTCCCTGGGTCCTCCAAAGGGCGGGGACTCCTTCCAAGTAGGGAGCATCCCATTGTGGGGCCGAGTAGAAACCTTTGTGAAAACTCCACCGAGAATACGGAGGTTCCCCTCTAACATCTTTTCTCTGGGCTAGCCTCTGCTCCACCAGTGGGGAGTTCCCAACCTCCGCTCCCCGAGGCTCCTCCCACAACCTTTTGGTTGCAGAATGGAACAGATCACTCACTCTCTACTCATCATTTGCTCCGTTCTTCCTCTGTCTCTACTCCAGGTTACAAATTAACCAAGTAAAGCCCATGACATTTTGAGAGACTTCCTTCGTTTAAATTCACACACACATTGTTTTTCATTTTAACCAAAATACACCAGCAAGATCGGTCAGATGGTCTTCTAATGTGCATCTTCTAGCGTTTAGGAGTTGCTGTTGGTACAAACAATAACTTCATTTTTATTTATTATTGGGGAGGGGCTTGAGTGTGTCGCATGGTACCTACGTGGCGGCCAGAGAATAACTTTGAAGCGTCAGTTCTTGCGCTCCATCTTTATGTGGATATGGGGGTCAAATGCAGGTTGTCTGCCTTTTGTAGCCTGTAACTGCTGAAACATCCTGCTGTCTTAAAATGTCTTAAAATACATGATTTGCATATACGTGTATCCAAGACTCTCCTCATATTTACTGCCCTTACTGCTCTAGCCCTGTTTCCTCCCTTACATCCTCTGGTCTGCTTTCATATTATATACATGTGCGTATAACCACATATCTGTCAGAGAGAGAGAGAGGAGAGAGAGAGAGAGAGAGAGAGAGAGAGAGAGAGAGAGAGCGCCAGTGCAGGGGTTTTGGTCAGTGCATTTAAGAGTTTTCCTTTCTAACCACTTATTTATTTTACGTGTATGGTAAGAAGAGGAAGCCAGATCCCCTGGAACTGGAGTTACAGATGGTCTCGAGCCACAATGTGGGTTCTGGAAATTGAACCAAGGTTCTCTGCAAGAGCAGCCAATGATCTAAATAGCTGAGCCATCTATACAGCCTTGTATGAGATTTAGATGCTAATTCTTGATCACTGGACATGTCACTTAGACTTTTTTTTTAAATGATTGAAATGTGTTTTATTTCAAACAAATATAAAAGTATGAGAGCCTCCCAGCTTCCACAGTTATCTGCAGTTTGTCCTGATTTCATGTATTTGTCATGAGTCATGCCTTTAGGCCAGTGCTTTAAGCAAATCCCAGATACCATTTCTTTATACTTTCTGTAATTCACTGAACTCACTGACCTACACATCCATAGAAAAATATAAAGACTAAAGATACAAGAAAACCCTTATAAATTGAAAATAAAATGCATCCTTTTTTTTGGTAAATTTATTTGTCATTGGGAAAGAGCTGTTGCACTCACAGTACATCGATTGTGTTCTATATTAGTCTAGAGCCTCCGAAACAGGAATCCATGCTAAAAGGTGTATGGCTGTTTTTCCCCCAATGGGTGTTTATTCTTCATGTTTCCCAGATATATCCATTTACCATGGTGTTCCTACCCTTTGTGAGATCCATGGGCTGGAACCAAAACATGACACTTCAAACGTAAAGCCAGAGGGAAGATGGCCGTCCTGCATTGTGTCTGTGGTTTATAACCCGTAGGGCAGCTTATTCAGAAGTCTAAAATAGCTCTGTTTTTAAAATATCTAGCTTGCCTGGGTGCCAGATGGTTATTTGATGTTCAACACATTCAAACAATCCAGAGACAATGGAAGGTGCCGTGCATCAGTAGTTGAGAACCCAGGGAGAGCAAACACAGCCTTTCTGTACGACTGCCCTCCTTCCTAAGTTATGCTGGGTGTCCTTTTCCAGTTGGGGTTGACGACTAAGTAGATCTGGGGTCCCAGAAGGAACGCCGTGACATGCTTAGATCCTTCTGAGCCTTGGAAAGACAACCAGCTTTCTATTATCCAAATATTTTATTTTCCATGAATTATTGACTCAAAATGAATCTGTCATCTGGAAGCTGGAGCGGCATGCTGGCTTTTAGCTTGCCTATACTGCAGCTGTTACTCTGAGAGAAGGGACCGTAGAGAGTAGCTCACCTTCATTGTGAATCTCAGGATAACCGTGGGGTGTATGAAGCCTTAGCTTGGATTCTAATAACTGTAGGTCTTCACATTTCCATATGGGAAGGAGTAACAAAGAAAGAATTTTTCTCAAAATTGCTTGGGCTGGGGATGTATTTCAGTGATAGACTGCTTGCCTAGCATGAACAAGATCATGGGGTTCGTCATTTTGCCTAGCATGCTATGTAGAAAACATCAATTGTATTAAGAAATAGGGGTCATGATAGATTCTGGGAGCTGAATCTAGCACAGCTTTGTGTCTGTGGTTGGGCCGAATACTGTAGTCTCTTCTACCTACCCCTTGGGTCTTTTGCTGCTGATGGTGATGGGGTTTTGTTGTTGTTGTTTTGTTTTTCTGTACAGAGTTTCTCTGTGTAGCCCAGGCTGGCCTTGAGTTCATAAACATCCATCTGCCTCTGCCTTGAGACAGGATCTTGCTGTGTTACCTGGATAGTGTACATACACCTGCATTAGCTTGCTATATGCTCAGTTTACAGGAATGTGTTAACAATACCCAGCTCACCCCTACATGTTTATTACATTTTTAAATTTTGCGGTGTGTGTGTGTGTGCAGGTGTGTGCCATGGCATGGGTGCAGAGAAGAGAAGACTGTGTTTGGGAGTGAATTCTTCCCTTCTACCATATGGTTCTGGAGATTGAACTCAGGGCTGTCAGTCTGGGCTGCAAGCATCCTTACCTACAGAACTGGAGCCACTTGCTTATCTCTTATGCCTTTTTTCTTGTTCATTAATTAATTAATTAATTTTATATGTCAATTGCTGACCTCCTTCCAGTCCCCCACTCAAAGAGCCCCTCCTCCACCCTTCCCCTTCTCTTCTGAGAGGGTAGGGGTACCCCTGGGTATCCACTGACCCTAGCATATCTAATCTGTCTCCCCACATCTTTAAAGTAATCTTTCTCTCAGTTTGTTCTCCCTTGAAAGTCTCAGGTGCTTGGCTTGAGAATGAACCCATAAAAGAACAGTATTGATATACTATGTCTTTCTTAGCTCCTCTGAATCGACCCTGTGTGCCCTGTTTTCCAGTATTTTGATAAGACATTGCAATCTGTGAGCATCGTTTAGCTGATAGAGCGGATTCGGGAGCACACGGTGCTCAGGAGCTGGACTTTCTTTAATTGGGGCCCTTGAAGCTAACGAACGGGTCATTTTTGTTCATTATCTTTGCAGAGTTTGCTAGGAAGACCGTTGTCCTAAAGCAGACTACTGCTACTGCTACTGCTACTTCTTCTTCTTCTTCTTCTTCTTCTTCTTCTTCTTCTTCTTCTTCTTCTTCTTCTTCTTCTTTCTTCTTCTTCTTCTTCATTAAAGTTATATTATTTTAAAGACAGTATTTTTATTAATTCTTTGAGAATTTTATACACGTATACAATATATTTGGATCATATTCACCCCACCCCACCCCCAAGTCCTTTAAAACTCCTCCAGCTCCTCCACCCTCCCAGCTTCTTTCCCCTCAAATAACCCATGGAGTCTGCTTTGTGCTGCTTATGTACTTATGGGTGTGGGGCCAGCCAATGGAGCATAGGCTACCTACCCATAAAGAAAACTGACTCTCCCTCCCGCCAGAAGCCATCAATGGCCAATAGATCCTTAGCTACAAGTAGGAGCTGGCGAGCACCCCTCCTCAAAGCTAGAATGTTAACTGGCTTGCTTTTGTGCAGGGTTTGTATAGGTAGTCGCAGTTGTGGTGAGTTCATGAGAGCAGAAGACGTGATCACATCCGGAAGATACGATATGATTCTATCTTGGCCTCAGGCTTTTGCAATCTTTCTGCTCGCCCTTCTGTGATGGATGGTCCCTAAGGCTTGGTGATAGAGGGGTGACAGATGCCCCATTTGTGGCTAAGTTCATGGACAAATTCTTTGCATTTTGACCAAATGTGTGTTTCCAAAGAGAGGGTTCTTAACCCAGGGTGGATATCATTGGAGATGACAGATACTCTGCATTCAATATTGGATAAGAGATTTTTTTCTATAACGGCCAGTGTTTTTCCAAATGATTTCATCCCTCAGAAAGGTTAAAATGCACTCTTTTAGTTTTTGGTTTTTTTTAAAATCAAAGTTTCTATACAGATTTAGAGAAACTCAGTTTGCCCTCTCAACCTTTGCTGCTCATTGCCATTGGCCCCATCACCCTGGCAGCCAGGAGAGGTGAGAAGCCTGTGGTCATTTATCTAGCTCTCTGTGGGTTGTTATGGTGACCAGAATTCAAAAAGGGGCTGCTGGCTAAAGGCCACATATTAGCCCCAGGAGGCTAAGTTTTTCCCAAGGACTTGTCAAAATCTTCAAAAGCAAAGAGTCCCCTTCTAGTCCCTACACATCAATTTAGTGACAGATTACTACTTTAATGCAGGGGAACTGCTGATGGCTGATTCAGTCTGTCCCTTTCATGCACCATGGACATCTTAACACATTTTGTTCTTTTTAGCAGTGTGGTCAGGTGGACTCATACCAACTGTCATCTTCTATGAGTGTTGAAGTCTTTTTTACCAACCACAGGCTTAGTGAGTGTGCCAGCAACAACCCGACCTACTTGGGCAGATGCACAGGAGTGGAGAGTTATCCACAACAATGCCCACCTCCATGGATGTGGAGAATGGATATTTAAGTGTTATTAGGAACGACAGGTTCTGAGTTACAGAGAAGGCTTTCAGGACAAAAGCTGTAAACGCAGGCATCTGTTATCAGAGCCACAAAAAGTTGTCAAATTGTCTTTCTTGTAAAGTCCCGCTTCCAAAGCTCCAATTCTGCCTTGATTGGGGTTTTGGCTTTTAGTTTGTGTGGTTTTTTTTTAGTTTTCTGCTTCACATTTCTTGAGTTGCTGTTAAGCTCTTGATATAAAAAGAGCCCTTGATCACCACCCCTGAGAACATCTCTTCCAAAACTTCCTTCAGAACCTGCAGCTAGTGACCTCCCCAACACAACTACAGACTTCAGATGATAAGCAGTTGAGGAGGCTGTAAAATTGATTATTTGCAAGCCCAAAACATGAGTTGATCTTTCGTGAAATAATATAGAGTCTCAGAAGGTATACGGGGTAAGTATATTTGCAATTGTTCTTTGTGAAAATGTGTGAGCTGTAGTTGTGGTGTCCTGGAAAGTGTTTAATGACCAGGTTCTGTAGGAGAAGAGATATATGCATACATTCATTATAAATCTTACTGTTATAAGGATGGGTAGCCACAATTTACAGCCAATAATTATTTAGTAGTCTTTATTGTAAATTTCATTATAGCCAATTGATTCTCAAGGAAAGCTTTCACTGATTTTTGCCACAATTTTATTTATAGTCAATGTATTAATTGCAGATCAACTCTAATTCAGTGAAATAAGACAGTGAATCGAAGCTTGACTACTCACCAATTCAGAAAAGAAATTCTTCGTATTAATGATGAATGATTATTCATGTGTGTATGTTAGTTGACATTTGCATCTGTATCATTGCATCTGTACCAGGAGTAATATGAAACAAGGAAGACCCGAGTCTCTGCGCAATAATATACAATTTCAAATACAACAGAGGAAACATACATTGCCAGTATTTTGTGATAGTCACAATATAACAGCGGTGGACACTTAAAAACTTAACCAGCACCATTAATATTTTCTGTATCTCTTTCTTTGACCTGTTTTCTTTAAATGTATTAACATATGTTAATTGTACAAACTAGACTGCTGTCACCTTCATGGGCAGAGTACAAGACAATATTTTGAGCCTTAAGTTACAGGGTTTACCTGTTTCTGAGATGTAAATATTCCCACCATAACTGTTCCAAGTTATCACTGTGGCGTCTGTACTTCCGGTTTGAAGGAATTACGGTGTTACACTTCAGTATCTGATACTTCTGTACACAGGTTCAAGAAATACAGCCTCAAAGCCAGAGGTGGTAATGACACACAGTAAAAAAGAATGTGTGTTTGGAAGATTTGTACCTCGTGTTTTTAGATTAACTTATTTATCGGTATGTTCGGGCAATTTGATTTTTAATAATGACTGTGTCTAAGAACTGGCCGATAAACTTTATGAAAATGTGTCGGTCTGCTCTTGGGAGCCCACAGGAATGGCTATAGCACACCACTGGCACCACAGAGGACAGTACATTCCTTTATTGTCCTTTCCATTTCCTTTTATGTTTTTCAAGACAGGGTTTCTCTAGGTAACAGCCCTGGCTGTCCTAGAACTCCCTTTGTAGATCAGGCTGCCCTCGAACTCAGACAGACCCACCGACCTCCCCCTCTCGAGTGCTGGGATTAAAGGCAAAGGGTGCATTTCTTACTGTGGTCCGTGCTTAAAACCAAGGGTCCCAAGCTTCACCCTAAGAATCTCCTACTGGTCTTGTTACTGACACTCTCAGTGGATACTTTAATGTAGCACTGAGCATCAGACTTCTCTGCACATCAGAAAGAACTGTAGATCAGGCTGTCGCTCCCATTTTTCTGCATAAGGAATCAAGCATTTAGTGCCCAGAAATCAGAGGCTTCCCTTTCTTTTGTTTTTAATTCAGAGGAACTTTACCTAACATTCTGATCAGGCTCTTTTAGGATTTGGCTGCAGGATCATTTTAAATCTTGAAGGATTTACTGAGAATTCCCTATGTTTGACTCTCGGGGGGCATCCTCAGCTCCCTTGCCTCTCCCCCCTCTTTGTTTCCATAGTCTCCCCTTGTCTCCGCTGTTCTCAGATTCACAGTCCAGAGACACCAGAGGTTGTTAGGCTTGACACATTCATGGAACTTGCCCGCCCTCCCTTTCTGTCTTTCTTCCACACTGAGGATAGAACCACAAGCTCAAGCAGGCTAGCCAAGTGCAGTACTGAACCAGCCTTTGGCATCTAAGAATCCTAAGAAAGAACAAGGAATTTCTTCTTCTTCTTCTTCTTCTTCTTCTTCTTCTTCTTCTTCTTCTTCTTCTTCTTCTTCTTCTTCTTCTTCTTCTCTCTCTCTCTCTCTCTCTCTCTCTCTCCCTCCCTCTCTCTCTCTCTCTCTCTCTGTCTCTCTTGAGACAGGGTTTCTCTGTGTAGCCCTGGCTGTCCTGGAACTCACTCTGTAGACCAGGCTGGCCTCGAACTCAGAAATCCACCTGGTTCTGCCTCCCGAGTGCTGGGATTAGAGGCGTGTGCCACCACTGCCCCGCAACAAGGAATTTCTTGATAGAAGAGGTTGCTAAGAGGAAACCAGAGGCAGAGCAATATGATAACCGTAAGAAAGAGGCAAAGGGGCACTTGTCCTTCTTTGGTTTTCATGCTGTAAGTTTTTCATGTGCATGACTACACTGTATATTCTGTATACATGGTGGAGCCTAACAAAGAATCAGCCAGCAAGATAGTAAGTTGTTTCTAGTCTCCTGTCCCTGCTATCACAATGCAGGGTCCAGAAAAGTGTTTGGAACCATTGACCATACATACACTGTCACGGTTATCAGCCTAGTTGGTCAAGCTAAAAACACAGAAGTGACCATTGCTCCCCCTCTCTAGTCCTCTGGTCACCATATCTCCTGGTCACCATATCTTGATGGTTCTACCTCCAAATATACTCAAAATCTATCCACTTCTCTCTTCCCTCATTGCTCCCAGGCCCAGGTCCTCACAATCCCTGGTGGATGACTTCAGTGTTCTCTCACATGAATTGTCTAACTCCTTGTCTCCTGAGCTGTGTTCTTCTCCCAGGAAAATCCAAATGGTCTTTTTTTCATACAAAAATGCTCTTTATTTCAGATCCCATATATAAGTGAGGTCATACAAACTTGGCATTCTGTGTCTGGCTTCTTTAGTTGAGCACAATGTCTTTCAGATTCAACCATGTTGTCATGGAACTACGTTTTAAGTGCTGACTAATATTCATATAATATATGCACATCTCATAATTTCTGCATGCATTTTTTTGTCAATGTCAGTCAGATTGAAGAACTGCTGCATGGTTTTCCATAATGGCGGCAACAATTTACATTCCCACCAACAGTGTATGTGGGTTGTCTCCTCTCCACAAGCTTGTCAGCACTTGTTAACCCTTCGTTTTTTGATGACAGTCATTCTAAGGTCTACTGTCACACCTAGTGTGAGGTGATGCTTCGTGGTGGCCTAGATTTGCATCTTCCCAGTGCTCTTACGTAACGGAGAATTCTTTATGAAAGAGTTCAATACACAGAAACAAAGTGGAACCATGGTTTTGAGGGGAAGAGAGGGGAAGGAGGAAGTAAGTAAAGGTGTATACGCACCTTTGCACTTGTTCGTATGGAAAAGCCTAGATGTATAATGCATAACACAATTGCCATATTAATCATATCATATCTAAAAATCTGCTAAGAGAGAATGCATAGTGCATTGTGTGAGGTATGTGCTCTTGTGTGTGCACAACATGCGCACGTGTGTGAGAATGTGTGTGAGTGTGTGTGTGTGAATGTGTGAGTGTATGTGTGTGAGAGTGTGTGAGTGTGTGTGAATGAGTGAGTGTGTGTGAGTGAGTGTGTGAGTGAGCATGAGTGTGTGTGAGTGCATGAGTGTGTGTGAGTGTGTGAGTGTATATGGGTGTGGGTGTGGGTGCGTGAGCGTGTGTGTGGGTGCGTGAGTGTGTGTGAGTGTATGTGTTTGTGTGTGTGTGAGTGTGTGTGTGAGTATATGTGTGTGTGTGGGTGCGTGAGTGTGTGTGTGTGTGTGTGTGTGTGTGTGTGTAGGCCAGAAATCAACATCAGATGTCTTTGCTAATCACTCTCTACCTTGTTTTTTGAGAGAGTCTCCCACTGGACCTTTAGCTCACCAGTTTGGTTCTACAAGCTGGTTGGCAAGCCCCAGGGATCTGCCTCACTTTGCCTTCCAAATGCTGGTATTCTTGGCACGCACCACCATGCCTGACTTTTAAGATTCGGGTTTTCATGTTTGACTATGGTAATAGTCTTGCTATGTATAGGTGTATAGAAACATCATGCTATACACTCCAAACACACACGGTAAAACCAACAATGTCAACAGCCTAACGGCTCCCTGCTGCACGATGGATAAGTGCAAACTCCTCCATCTGGTTTAGATTGCTTCTGTCTTCATCCTCCATCGCCGCAGCCATCCTGGCCTTCCTTCTGTCCTTCAGGCATGCTAACTCGGACCTAGCTTCAGCCCTTTCTCTTCGTCTTCCCTTTCCTTAGGTCACACCCTCACCTGCCTTCCCAGAGCACACTCCTTTTAAACATTCACACACCAGCTCAGATGTCGGCTGTGCAGGCCTTCCCAGGCTACCCCAAGGCAGCAAGATCTAACGGCAATTCCGATGGGTCTGTTCATCCATTTGTATCTCACCATCCACACTAGAATGAAAGCCATGAGAAGGAGAACGATATTTATTCACCCTCTCTCCTTGGCATCAAGGATAAACACCATCAAGAAGACATTTGTTAAGTCAATGGAACTCAGAACCATTTAAGCATCGCCACACCCGTGATAAACATGAAGATGCAGGGAAGATGGGGGAATTATTCCATGGCAGAAAATAAGATCTGAGCCTACATAGTTTACTGTCAAAGCCATTAACTTTAAAACAATTTTCAGCCTTTAATTTCAGCTTTTAATGCACCTAAATTGTATGCTTTCCCAAATAAACTATAAATACCATTTTCCCTTCATCTCCCAGGGAACACATCCATTAGCGTTTCATGGCTTCTGCTCCTCTGCAGAATGAGCCATGGCATTGCCACTTGTGAAGATCATGGAAAAAAACTGACAACCAGCTTTTTGAATGAACATGGCTGCTTATATATATATATATATATTATATATATATATAATATATATATACACACATACATATATATATGTGTATATACACACACACACACATATATATATATATTTATATATATATATTTTTAAAGGCCACCATCCTCAAAGAACACCTTAGATGACATAAATCTTCCTGGAAAAGAAAACCAAAGGTTGAACTCTGAGCAGTAAACAGAATACAACGGGTTCATCTGAGCTCTAGTCTCAAATGTTTCTTCTGATCCCTGTTGGCTGCAGAGTCTGACTGATCCTCCTTCTCTGTGACAATTCTCTGGTTTGTGTGAAGAAGCAAGAACATTTCCTTGACAGTTTGACAGTTTAAAAATCTCAAGCTAGTATGCTGGGAGATTTTCCCACAGGTAAAGTCGGCCTTTTCTCAAATTTCTCCCATGAGTATGCCAGCCACAATGAGAGGTTGCAAAGAAATACTCCATTTCCATCAAAGAACTACTTTGGGGAAAATGGAGCCATGGGTGTTTCCCACTGTCCCAGGCTTCAAAGCTCTTCCGGTTCGGTTCCTTTGGGTCCCTTGAGTATTAACTAGAATCATACTGGAAAATCTTGTTAAGATCAAATAGTAATATGCTCCTAAAGGATGAGATCATTTTCTGTGCTTCAAGCTCTTACAAAATCTACACGAATTAGCCAAGCCCAAGTGTGTCAGGACACCTCTTATCAAGATGGCCATCCTTCGACTTGCTAAGATTTCCCACCAATGGACATCTGGTTGGCACAGCTCCCTACTGGCCAGCAATATCTTCCATCAGGAATTAGGTTAAAACAAAACCACAGAGAGAGGGGACCATAAGTGGGACAGATGTGGACCTGACTGTGTTTGGGGAAATTTACATGTTGCAAATGTGCTGGACATGTTCTGATGGTCAGGTCCTACTTAAAAGTTCTTCTTGTTGTATCCAATGAAGGCAAGAAGGTTTAAGATGCTGTCTTAGTTAGGGTTTTATTGCTGTGGACAGACACCATGACCAAGGCAAGTCTTATAAAGGACAACATTTAATTGAGGCTGGCTTACAGGTTCAGAGATTCAGTCCATTATCAAGAAGGAAACATGGCAGCATCCAGGCAGCCATGGTGCAGGAGGAGCTGAGACTTCTACATCTTCATCTGAAAGCTGCTGGCAGCTAGGATGAGGGTCTGAAAGCCTAAGCCCACAGTGACACACCTATTCCAACAGGGCCACACCTTCTAAGAGTGCCACTCACTGGGCCAGGCATATACTAAGCATCACAGATGCAAAACTATCTTACACCTTATTTACACAGTTTTGTTCACCTTGAAGGCCAGTTACCTCTGTGGTCCTAGTGGCAGATTTCTCACCACAACACAAAAACTCAAAATTGGGTTACTCTCCTTTTTCCTCAATGCCACAACTATTAGTCAGGTATTTTGCCTTTCCTAGGAGATGTCACCCTATAACATACTTCCTCTTATCAGGCTGACAGACAGCAAAAGCCTGACAATACTGAGTGCTGACAAGGAAGGGGGAAATGAGAAAACTCATACAGTGTTAATGGGAGTATAACTTGGTGCCCCCCTTGGAAATCCACTTTTCAATATTTACGATAGCTGAAGATGTGCATAACCACAGGCTTCAGAATCCTACAAGTAACATGATCTTCATGCTTGCATAAGAAAACATGAGGATGTTCAACTCTGCTGGTAATTGTAAAAACTGGAAACCAGCCAGATTTATACCACAGGTATGATAGATAAATCATGGCATATTTAACACAATAAAATAGTCTCTGGAGATTATAATGAACCCACTAGCACTGTGTGCTTCGGCATGGGTATAAATAAGATATATTTATATTATATATAATATTTAAATGTATTTATAAAAGATAGATAGATAGATAGATAGATAATAGATAGCTTATATTGTGGGTGGCACCATTCCCCAGGCAGAGGGAAAATGGAGAAATTGAGCTGAGCTCAAGCAAGCAAGCAGCATACATGTGTTCATTTCTCTGTTCTTGACTCCTGTTCTGACTGCCCCATAACAATGTGCTGGAACTGGAACTGTAATCCAAACAGACTCTTCCTTTCCTTAGTTTCTTCTTGCCAGGGTGTCTTATTATAGCAAGAGAAGTGAACCTAGGACAAGGAGCACATACTCTGTAAGTGTTGTCAAGCATGCAGCTTTCCAAGCGCAGTTAGAATGCAGTTCTTTAGGCCCATTGGCCACATTTCAAGTGTTCAATGACTTCATGGGGACTAATGGCTGTCATGTTGGACAACATAGGTACGGAGTTTTTTGATTATTATCAAAAATCCTATTGGATTTCACTCTTACAGAAGAAAATCCAATACCATGATGTAGTCAGAGGGTGACAACAGAGGTATACAACAATGGCCATGGTTGGTTGGCTGCTTGTGCTCAGCTCCATTTCTCCACTTTCCCTCTGCCTAGGGAATGGTGCCATCCACAGGAGGCTGGCTCTTTCCATATGACTTGACTTAAGACAGTCACCCCACAGACAAACCCACAGGCCAACACAATGTAGACAATTCCCTTCCCAGGTCACAATTAAAGTGAACAATCACCCTCCTTAAAGGTAAGAGCTGCACCAGGCATGGCAGTAATCCTATATGTCTATAATCCTAGCATTTGCAAGCTGAAACAGGAAGATTGCAGTGAATTTGTGACCAGTGTGGAAAATTTACTGAGACCCCATCTCAAAATATAAAAACATACAAATTAAAGAGCAGGGACTGTCTCTTTGCTGTCTTTATAACCCTAGCCTATGACCAACCTTCACTGTCAGAGCACTAATCATGTCATTATTTGATGGAAGACTTTGATGGATATCTGCTGGGTTGATTTCTAGACTGAGTGCTTACAGCACCACGAATTCACATGTGCTTCGGGGAAATCCACTCTGTTGCTGTGTATTTATTACTTATTAAATAGACATATGCTTCTTGTGAGTTCTGTGCTGAACTATAAAGACCTAAAAATAAAATGAATCAAAACAGTCCTTTCCCTTAGGGAATTCATGGTCTCCTCTGGGCAATAATCCTCTTAGAAATAGGACGAGAGGAGATGACTCATGGGTAAGATAAAGACTTAAGCTCAGATCCCTAGTTCTCATGTATGAGGTTGGGCATGGCAGTGCGTGCCTATAATCCAAACACTAGGGAGGCAGAAGAATGGTGGCTAGACACTTTAGCCAAATTGGTGAGCCCCAGGTTCAGGGAGAGGCCCTGTCTCAAAAAATAAAATAGAAACAGAGCCCAAAGAGATAGTTCAGAAGTGCAGACATAGGAGCAGAGTTCAGATCCCAGAACTCACGTAGCAAGAGAGGTGTGCTCCCGTGCTCACCTGTAATCTCAGCATGGAGTGAGCCGAGGTAGGCAGATTTCTATGGTTTGCTGTCTGCCAGCCTAGCTAGGGAAAGAAAAAACAAAAACAGAAACAGAAAATCAAGTTCTAAGTTCAGCTAGAATAAGGGAGACAGTAAGAGAGGGTGTCTTAGTTAGGGTTTTACTCCTGTGAACAGATACCATGACCAAGGCAGATCTTATAAAAGACAAGATTTAATTGGGGCTGGCTTACAGGTTCAGAGGTTCAGTCCATTATCATCAAGGTGGGAACATGGCAGCATCCAGGCAGGCATGGTGCAGGAGGAGCTGAGAGTTCTACATCTTCATCTGAAGGCTGCTAGTAGAAGACTGGCTTCCAGGCAGCTAGGATGAGGGTCTTAAAGCCCACGCCCACAGTGACACGCCTACTCCAACAGGGCTACACTTTCTAATAGTGCCACTCCCTGGGCCGAGCATATACAGACCATCACAGAGGGGGATGCTCAATACCTTCCGCTGACCTCCACACTCACATATTCACACACACACACACACCGAGAGAGAGAGAGAGAGAGAGAGAGAGAGAGAGAGAGAGAGAGGGAGAGAAAGTGATAAGGAAAGGCTGTCTATATGAACATCTGTGTTCTGTGTGCACCCTTGGGCCCTTGTATCTGCAAGTTCATACCCTCACACACCCCTAAAGAGGTGTTATTTATTCACTTAGTAATCTGCACCTGTAATCGTTCACTTGAATGAACACTAACTCAGTAAAATAAAGACAGTTGTACTTGTTGAGAGGCATTTGATCTCGTCCATCCCTCCGTCAGTTTGATCACTGACCACCTTTTATGACCCCTTCGCGTGGCTTTTCTTTATCCTATGGTGAGGGAGCAGCTCTTACCCTCAGACCATAAAGCCGGCTGGTCACACACAAGGCTGCACTGTGCAGACGGTACGGATACCACATAAGTCGCTTGTATGCACAGCCCGAGGGTAGAACATTCAGTACAGCACACAGGGCCACACAGCGGTTACACTCTGGAGGGTTTGTAGTATCAAAAGGGCGAGGGACACCTGGCTCCTAGGGAGCACGTGACTGGCTTGTTGCAGTAATAACATGGTTTAGCAGGGACCCCGTTATGCAGTGATAAATAAGAACTATGCCAACCTACACGGTTTAATAAGAAGAGGAGATAGGCTTGCAGCCTGACCATTGGGGGTGGGGGAGAATCCTGGTTTTACCAGATGTCAAGGCAGAGGATATTACTGAGCCTTATACCATAATGGGGCCACGGACACCTTCTCTCGTTGCCCTTAGGCGTTCAGCTTTGAGTTCCAGGGCCTAAAAGCATGGACAATGGAACATGGCTTCTTTTGGCCACTAGAGGGCGTTTCCTCCTTTCTGCAGGGACTCTTCATTCACCGGATTTTCTTTAAATTAACTTTGGTATACCTTAGAATTATTTGGGATTTTTTTTTTCTTTAAAGACGGGTGTCATGTAGTCTAGCACTGAGCTCCTCCAGACCATCCTGTCTCTACCTCAGGATGCCTTGATCACAAGTGTGTGCCACTCTACCAGGTTGTATGGGTGTGCTGGGGACTGAACCCTTGGCTTCGTGCATGCTAGGTAAGCACTTTACCAATTGAGCTGCATTCGTAGGCATGGAGAAGAAATGTAAACAAAATTCCAATTCCAAAAACTCCAGTCAGTGGGTCGAGCTTCAGGCTCTGTGGTTTGCTTATTTCCCTACATGGGTCTGATGGATGAGCAGAGATGAATAGATAAACATTTCAGGCCGGGCAGTGGTGGCGCACACCTTTAATCCCAGAATTTGGGAGGCAGAGGCAGGTGGATTTCTGAGTTTGAGGCCAGCCTGGTCTACAGAGTGAGTTCTAGGACAGCCAGGGCTACACAGAGAAACCCTGTCTCGAAAAACCAAAAATAAGTAAATAAATAAACAAACAAACAAACATTTCAGTACATTAGCCTTTAGTCTGATCTCCAGGGTTCCCATCTCAGACTAAGAAATAAAACAAGAACTTCTAATACACTCCTCTATGTCACATGTATAGCTAGCTCTTCACACCCTAAATAATTGCTAGTTTTCTTTTTCGTTAATCTGGAGCACTGGAGATTGGACCCAGAGTGACATTAACACTAGGCAAGCACTGGACCACGGAGCTATATCTCCAGACCAACTATGAATTCTGAATTTATTTTATATTTTATATTTTATTTTTTTAGATGAGGTTTTTCTGTGTAGCCCTGGCTGTCCTGGAAGCTTACTAGCCTGGCCTCAAACTCAGAGATCCTCCTGCCTCTGCCTCCCAAATGCTGGGATCAAAGGTGTATGTTACCATCACCTGGCTTTCTGAATTAATTTTAGAAGTAAAACTTGATTGTTATTGGGTTCAGGATGTTAATTTATTGCTTTTTCTATATCTTCCTCCTCTTCTTCCTCCTCTTTCTCCTCCTCTTCTTCCTCCTCCTCTTCCTCCTCTTTTTCCTTCTCCTCCTCCTCCTTTCTTTTCAGGTCTTTGAACATACCTGACAAGCTTTCTACCTCTGAGCTACACACATAATCAGAGGGTGTTCTTCAGATACCTGGCATGCAGAGGTACACAGCACCCATAATCAACACCATTATAAAACACCAGTGTGTGACCTCATAGAAAGTCTACTGATGAGACACATTAAAAACTGTAAATATGGGGCTGGAGAGATGGCTCAGTGGATAAGAGCACTGATGGCTCTTCCAGAGGTCCTCAGTTCAATTCCCAGCAACCACATGGTGGCTCACAACCATCTGTAATGGGATCTGGTGCCCTCTTCTGGTGTGTCTGAAGACAGCGACAGTGTACTCATTATATATATAAAATAAATACAATCTTTTAAAAAACCAATAAATATGTATGACACTCGATGTGATGTGTTTTGTGGTGTAGGGTGGGACTCCTCAGGTAGCTGATCATCTATAGAATGCCAGACTCCAGAAGGACCAGAGTTTCTGCCCCAGCCCAATCCACACTGACTCTGTCACTGAAAGACTTATGATCCCTGGGCCACCACTTCTGCATGGCTCTGATCCCCAAGGGGGGTGGAGATTGAATGAGCTTGTTTCTGTTAAAGTCATTTACTAACCGGTATGGCCCTAACCGCCAGAGCTGGGACTTCACCAGACTTAGCCCGTGAGTGCAGACAGAGACACACAGTCACTCATGCTGAATTAAGGACGCCTTCTGGCCTCTCTGGTAGCCTTGAGTTCAAATGCAAAAACTGGGATTAGTTTTAAAACAAAGTAGAGATTGGAAGTTCGTATTTGTTACCTGAATCCCTAAAGGCCCCGTGCTTAAAAAGAGGTATGTGTTTTCTGGTCTATGTCAGCATTTCCAGTCATCATGAACCGCTGTGAGTGCTGTCTGGGGGCGGGTGGGCAAGAGACAAGTATAGCATGCTCTCTCCTTTTGCTTCCTCGGCCACTCTCCCCTGTCTCTCTTCCAAGCCAGATACGAAATTCCTCTCTTCTTCTGCCCGGGAAACAAATGCTTACAAGAATTCCCTTCTGCAAGCAGATATCTGGCGAGTAGCCAGCCCCTGATGCCAAGCCAGGAGGGTCTTACTCAGGTCACCAATCCTGTGTTTACATCTCCAAATTTGCTCCCATCTCTTTAGGTTCTGAGCAGCAGAAACCGAAGAACCACAGCTGGGAAACCACAGTAACACTGAGTCTCTGAGTTGTTCAGTGTTCTTTGCTTGGGGCTTTGGTTGTTGTTGTTAGTGGTGGTATGGGTTTTTGTCATTGTTGTTTTATTGAGTTTGTTTGGGTTTGCCTATTTGGAGACACGGTCCCACCATGTAGCCATCCCAGCTTGGCTTGAACTCAGCATCCTCCTGCCTCAGCTCCTGAACACTCTGTTAAAGTTTTCTCGGGATGATTTTTTTTTTTTGTTCCTACTATCCCTGTCACTTTGTTTAGAGTCGCAAGTGAAGTGGTCTCCCTTTGGAATCTCCAGCACAATCCTTACCGATAAGTCTACACTTGTTTGTTGGTGTAATTACTTGATTCTAAAATATTGCACGAGAGTAACTGAAAAGAATACTCCAGGCAAGAGAACCACAGAGCTGTTTTTTTTTTAAGGACAACAGGCTGCCTTTTAAAGCAGTACGTGAAGTTATGGAAGATATGCCCTCCCCCCCCCCGGATGACAAGGCCAGTTCATTTAGAAGAGGCAGGCATCCGATTTAGGTGAGCTGACAGTTCATCCCTACCCTCCGGTGACTTTTAAGAACACACAAACTCTATTCTATTTATTCTTTGTCAGGAATTCTTTTCTCCCCGGGCTAAATTTTGAATGTCTCCTTCCAACCAAGATGATTAATTAAATAATGAAAGTCAGTATATCTTGTCCCAGCAAAGAGCTGCCCCTGAGCATGCTGGGACTTGATTTGGACTGAAGAGTACAAGACAGCTCTTTTCTCTCCCAAGCCGGCTGAGGAGGCTCATTTACAAGGCTATGCAAATCAGACAGAGTTTGCTTTTGAGACACTGTATCACATCAACACTCACTCTGGTACGCAGGCAGAGGGCAACCTTCACCAAGTGACTCGAACAAGGTCGTCTATCCTGATGCCCAAGACATACGAAGAAACTGGAAGTATTCTCCAAAGGCATGGGAGTGCCAGGGTGTGGACTTATAAATTACCCTCTCCCAAACTAAACAGGCAATTAGAAATCTGTATCAGATTGCCCGCCTCAGATGATGCAAGCTAAAAAAAAAAAAAATTGCCGTTTACATTAAAATGAAAACAAGCAATCTATTGAGAACCTCCCTGCCTCCCATTTTTCATAATTGTCTTCCATTTACGAAATTCATTTCTAGTCAAATCAGGGTTCCCAAGAGAGCATGAGAAAGGGGTAGGCTCCCCCCCCCCCCCCCCGTTTATAAATCCAAGCCACGGGGGCTGGAGAGAGGGCTCAGTGGGGGACTGGAGAGATGGCTCAGTGGTTAAGACTCGCTGACTGATCTTCCAAAGGTCCTGAGTTCAATTCCCAGCAACCACATGACTCACAACCATCTGTAATGGGATTTGATGCCCTCTTCTGGTGTGTCTGAAGACAGCAACAATATATATATATGTGTGTGTGTGTGTATGTGTATGTGTGTGTATGTGTATGTATATATTGTATATTTTTTAAAGATTATCTAATCTTTAACAAATAAAGCCAAGCCATAACTTTAGCAGCTAAGTATGACTGCTACCATTTTGCCAAATCCTCACATATTCCCGAGATGTGCCTTACACGCTGTAGCTCACTTGACTCTCCACGGACTCGCATCATAGGAGGGACTATTATGCATTTATGTTAAAGATGGGGAAACAGGCTCAGAAACATTGAACAGCTTGAGAGTTACCTACAGATCAGGATGTGTAAGTCATTTACTGCTCAGAAAGGTGCCACCCCAACCCCCACATAAGGCTGTGCCCACCTACAGGGGAATCCACTTTCCTGATATGCACAGAGGCCCTGGGTAGGCTATTGAGAGCCTTTTGAAGAGAAGCCAGAGTCAAAGCCAGGCAGCTGATTCCCACCCTGTGCTTCACATGACACTACCTTGCCAGGCATGTTTTCCTACCTCTAAGGGCCCCGTAAAGTCACAAACCGTCCCCTTGTTTTCTCTTGGTCAGGCCTGCAGGTGGGCATGGGGGAAAGGTGAGTCACCCCTGAAGGATGAGGAGTGGGTAGATGCTCTTTAACTTCGGAATGGAGCAGCCTGGTTGTTTGGTTTGAGAATGGCAGCGGAGGCAGAGCTTGAAACAGCCTGTGGCCCCGGCTAGGTCAGCCCAGCTGTGAGAGTCCCGGAGGCTCTGGATGAATGGTGTTAGTGCTCTGTTAAGAGACATTGTTTCAATGCAGGAGACAGGAATTCTCAGGCAGACTCCTCCATAGGCTGGTGTTCTGACCTTTAGCCAGACGCTAACCTTCAGTGACTTCAGCTTTTCCATTCAAAACTCAGACAGAGGTAATAACTAGGAATCACCACCACGCAGGCCAGATGGGCAGTTGGATGATTGGGTCATTTATTTGCCCAGACTTTGTTCCATTTCTCTTTCCCTTAAGCCTTCCCTTCTTTCCTAATTGTTCCGTGGGGGAAAGAGGCTACAAAACCCAATCAGCATTATTGATGTCAATAATGAAAATATTGATTCTTCCAAATTCCTCTTTGTTCAAGAAAAAGGCAAGGTAGGATTTGTCTGAAGGATCCAGTTGTCGCTGAGTAAAATTTTAAACACTGAATGAGAGTTTTGGGTCTCCCCATGTCTTACTTAGGGTTTCTATTGCCAGGACACACCGTGACCAAAAGGAAAGGTTTATTTGGCTCACATTTCCATATCACTGTTCATCAGGGGGAAAAGTCAGGACAGGAAGTCACACAGGGAAGGAACCTGGAGGCAGGAGCTGATGCAGAGGCCATGGAGGGTGCTGCTCACTGGCTTGCTTCCCCTGGCTTGCTCAGCCTGTTTCTTACAGCACCCAAGGCCACCAGCCCAGGGATGGAATCACTCACAATGGGCTGGGCCCGCCCCTGTCAATCACTAATTAAGAAAAGGCCTTATAGCCGGATGTTATGGAGACATTTTCTCAGATAAGTCTCCCCCCTTTCAGATAACTCTAGTTTGTGTGTCAAGTTGACATAAGGCCAGCAGCACATCCCAGAACCTGTATTTAGCAAAGGCGGGGTGTTGGGTGACTGGGGGTTACCTGAGGACAGCTCTGTAACGTCTGTATTTTTTCTAAACGCATGCATATATTTATATAGCGGAGCATTATAAGCCATTGTAAGTAGACATTTATAAAGACAATGAGGTAATGTTCGGGTCAACTCTCAGCCAGAATGTGGAAGAGAAAAGGCAGGACCCCCAAAACATATGTCAGCTATAAAATCCAATTACATAAAAATTTCGTATCTGCACAGAGAAAGCCTGGAGAGGTATAGAGAAAAGGAAAACATGGAACTGACTGGAACGGTGAGGTGATGGTTAGTTAGGACAGTGTCCTGGATGTGTGGCTCAGTGGTAGCACAATCACCCAGCACAGTCAAGGCCCTGGGTTTAGCTCTGAGGAGAAAGATAGCTAAGAGATCCACAGCGAACAACACCACAGTGTGAAATATACTCGGAAATACTGAAAACAAAAAAAGAGAGAACTTCAACATTCTAAAAACACTGATGACCCAGACAGCTGGATTCCCTGTTGATATGACTTGAAGTTGGCGTTCGATCTCCTTAACTTGGCACTAGATATTTGAAGACTTAACATTTCCTAAAACCTTTAGATGCCATCAGCAGCGCGCATGTGCCGTGAACCCAGGCTGAGAATCTTGCATTGAGATTTGTGTTTCCTGAGGAAGAGATCACCAAGAGCCTCTGGTTAAATCATGAGATCTCAATGAGTCATAGGACAGAGAGTAGTGCAGGTACTCCACTGCCTCAGAACTTGTACTTGAGGATAAATCAGGTGCATGGTTCATAAAGGTTTACTGGGTGCCTCAGTGAGTCACTTCCCTGCAGAGCTCTGGTGACTCTGAGGTCCTCCTTGACTTAATCACCACTCTCGTAGGCGGCTCCCAAGGAGCACTCACAAAGCATCTATTAAGTAGAGAACTAACAATTACATCATCCCCAGTCCTCAAAGAAAAAGGTAAAGTTCTAAAATTGTACTTGAGAGGAGAAAATGGAAAGGAAAATTTCTGGCATGGCCCCTGCCTCTCTCCTTGGTGAGAGGTACACCTGGAGCCTCTGATCTCAAGCCACCTTTCTCTGTTGCACCCTTGAAAAGCCAGCATGTTCAGTCACAAGTTGGTTCAAGAAATTTTATGAGTAACATGATCCAGCTGGCTCAGTTTACAGATTCATCAGAAAACTGAGGCCCAGAAAGGGAACTGACTCGCCTGAGGTCACACAGCACATTATGGGCAAAGGCAGGCTTCCCCACTCTGCGGGGCTAGAGATGAAACCCCGGGCCTTGGGTACCTTGGGCAAGCACTGAGCTGGCCATCTCTGAGCTGCACCCTGAGTCCAGGAACCTTTCTTTTCTTTGGAAACTTAACCCAGTCTGAGATCTGTCAGCTCAGGTTATGACTTTATTAATGTGTCCTCTGACCCTGGGCACAGTAAAAATGCTGGCTAAATGAGAAGGTGAGGTGTCATTTTCACATGGTCGTGGGTGTGAAACTCAGTCAGGTTGTGGGATGGAGATCTAGAGTGGCTGGTGGTGAATAAATCAAACTTGAAACCACACTACTACCAGTCAAGAGAGTGTGGGCTGGTTCCTGGACATGAGTCCCTCCCTAGTTGGAGTCAATCTCCCTTGGATTTTGAATGATCTTCTTTGTAGAGAGACCTGATGTCTTCTTCCCTAGGATGAAGCCTGGCCTTGACCAAGATGGGCAATGGGATTCCTTACTTTCCAGTGACTTTCCTGACTGCTCACTAGACACCACAGCATGCAGTCTTCTTGTGAGACAGTTTGCTTGCCCCCTGTCCCAAGGCAACAGCAATGCACTCACCCGCCTTCTCCCCAACCCTGAGGAAGCCCTTTGGAGCTCAGCTGGGATTTGACAACCTAGGAAGAAAGGCCTCCCAGGTTGGACCTTCATCTCTAGGTGATTCCCAGCTCTGCTACTTATCCATCAAGACTTCAAGGAGGGACCATGTTCCACATGCTGTGGAATCCATGATACCGAGTACAGCAAGAGCGTTGAGATCAGTGTGTGTGTGTGTGTGTGTGTGTGTGTGTGTGTGTGTGTGACATGTACTGCATGATCATAGTGCTGCCAGAGGCTACCCCACATGGAATCTACCAGAACATGCCAGTCCTAGGGAAGCCAGTTGGGAATTCTCTCCATGGCTGTGGATGACGTTAGCTAACTGTGTCACCCCATCTATCCTTTTGGTTGTCCCCTTGAGTTCCATTCTCTGAAAGGAGAGAAATGATGAAGTCCAGCTATGTCTGGCTTAAGACAATCCAGCTAGAACCTGGACCTGGCACTGCTAGAAAGCATGGGTCCACACACCTCATTCCTTTAGTTTTCAAGTTCAGTAGAGAATCGTGTGCCTGTTTGGTGCATGCGGCCATTTCTCCCACCACAGAACTAGTGCAAACCTTAGCCATGTTGAACACTCTGAGACACTTGGTTTTTTGTTTGTTTTTAAACCTCTTTCCTTTTTTATTATTTCCCTGCAAAAGGAAAAAATATATATTATTCATATTATTCGTGTATGTATATGCATACACACACACACACATATGTTGGAGTATAGTGTCTCATGCCTATAATTCTAGCTCTGAGGAGGCAGAGGCAGGAAGAGTCTTGTAAGTTTGAGAAAGTTCTGTGGAGAGAGAGTTCTGTAAAGAGGGTTCTAGGTCAGCCATAGCAAAAACCTGTCAGAAAGAAAGAAAGTAAAAAGAAAGAATGGAAGAAGACAAAAAGAAGAAGGAAAAACCCACAAGTCTACCAGAGAGCTGATCGTCATTAACATGTATGTGTATGTTGGGCCCATCAACTTCAGGGAGAGAAAAGTATGGGACACTGGGTGTGCAGAGGTGAGCTCTGGCCAGGGGCAGGGCTCTGTGGTTCTGACTCTTTGGCTCTCCTCCCCCTCCCCCATCAAATTTAAAATAATTTGAAGTTTTCCATCCAGAATCTTTGAGAGTCGAGTTCCATCATGTGCATCACCAGCCATCTCCATCCTGGATGAGATCATGGCAGCCCACGAATTGTGAGAAAGTATGTCTCTGTTGTGTAGCCTACCTACTCCATGGCATCTTCTTTGTGGCATCCTCAGCCGAGTAAGGGAGTGTGAAACCAGGAAACCAGGTGCAGCTTTGGGACGGATATGCAAACTTATGGAAATAGCCTGGGAACTGGGTAATGGGTGGAGGCTGGAAGTCTGAGAATCCAGCAGGGCTGAGTTGTGGGGAGGGCTCACTTCCTGGATGTGGACAGTTCCTTGTGTGTCCTTATGTGCCTTTTTCTTAAAGAGGACTCCCCCCTCTGTCTCTCTCCCCCCTCTCCCCCTCTCTCTGTCTCTGTCTCCCTCCCTCCCTCTGTCTCTCTTCTCTGTGTATCTGTGTCTCTGTCTCTCTCCTCTGTGTGTCTGTGTCTCTTCTCTCTCTCCTCCATTTCTTGAAGGCATTCCTTTCCTTAACCTCACTGAAAACTCCCAAAGGCCATTTCCAAATATTGTCACACCAAGGGTCAGAGCTTCTGCTCATGAATTTTAAGGGAACACAAACATTTGGCCGGCAACACAGGAAGTGAATGCCTGACCGGAAAAGGGGATGGAGCCATGTGGTGGGCACTTATTTCTCCTTCACATTTTCTATCTCTACTATACCCATACACAGCCAGCTTCCCATGTCACAAGCACTCCTGGCATATGCAGAAATGCAGGAGTGAAGTGGAGTCGGAATGCAGATTGCTCTCGCTCTCTTGGAGCCCATCCTCATATTTTACTTGCTGCTAATTTATGAATGTTTCCCCTACATCAATAAATATTTTCCTAAAACTATGTTTTTAGTCTCTTGAGAAGCCTGAAGAATTTCACGAAGCATAATTTATTCAACAAACTGACTGTGGTTGGAAATGTATGTGGTGTGAATCTTCCAGTGACTAAGAACAAGACTGCAGAGCCAGAGGCGGCTCAGTAGGTAACAGTGCTTGCTGGGAAGACTCACCACCCGAGTTCAATCCCTGGGACCCACTGGTGACTCCTGGAGGTTGTTTTCTGAGTTCAGTACACGCACTTGCAGACACAATAAACAATCACAGAATAAATAAATGTAATTTTAAAATACAAGATTACAGGAAATGTCTTGGAATAGCATTTAAATGTTTTGCTCATCTACTTCCCCCCACCCCCACCCCCCAGGATACATTCTTAGAAACAGAATTGATGGAAAAATAATGCAAATATTTTGCTGTTTGGTTTTGAGACAGAGTCTCCTGAAGGCTCGGCTGGCCTTGGATTTACTATATAAATAAGTATAGACTTCAACACCTGATTCCCCCACCTCCTGTTCTAAAACGTTGGAAGTACAGGGTTACAACGCCCAGCATTTTGAGTTTGGTCTGTGGTACTGAGAACGGAATATATACCAGGCGAATGCTCTACCAGTGAGCGGTGTTGAGAACCTAGAGTGTATTTTGAAAGCATTTAGTGCATACTTCCAGCTCAAGGGGACAAGCTATTTCAATACTCGGTTCTACAATCTGAGGTGTGCGTACCCGCTGAGGTTTCACCGTCAGCCTCTTCCATCCAAACCTCAATAGATCACCACAAAGGAGAACATCACAGTGGGAAAAGGCCAAATTCAAAAGGCTTTTCTTGTCTCTCTATTTCCTACGCCAGACAGAGCAGGCTTCAGACATTTCCTGTGTTCTTTAACTGAGGTAGGTCTCTTTCTCTCTCTCTCTCTCTCTCTCTCTCACACACACACACACACACAGAGAGAGAGAGAGAGAGGCACACAGACACACACATAGAGACAGACAGAGAGAGAGTGATGCACACAGACACACACACAGAGACACACAGAGAGATACACACAAACACACACACAGTCACACAGAGACACACACACAGAGTCACAGACAGACAGACTGACACAGACAGACACACACACACACAGAGATGCACACAGACACAGAGACACACAGAGAGATACACACAAACACACACACAGACACACAGAGACACACACACAGACACACAGAGACAGACACACAGAGACACACACACACACAGTCACACACAGACAGACCGACACAGACACACACACACACACACACACACACACACACACACACACAAAATCACAGAGACATCCAGTGAGGTTGATAGTTTTGCTCTTCCATAACTTGGGGTCAGAAATTATAAACCAGGAGAAGTCCAGCCATTGGCTTTTCAAAGGCAACCTCCAATCTCTCTCCACATTTGAGACAGCATCCTCTAACGTTAAATAGCTGGCAAGCAAACTTCCTGGATTGGCAGGGACTCGTCTCAGGGGCTTTGCAGATACTACATACTTTTCTCCTTTGTTCCAAACATTTAAATATCTTACCTGGCTCCAGGAAAAGGGTCCAGGGGGCCTACTGTCTTCTGCTTACCCATCGCTTCTTCTTTTTTCATATTTAAAAACCATTCTTGAGGTTATAATACACTTACAAAATTCCTCCCTTCCCTCCCATCTCTCCAGACCAGCCTTCCTTCAGATTTATAGCCTCATTTTTGCTAATTGTTATCACTGTGTATGTGTGCTTGCGGACCATCTCTCCTTCCAGGAAGCAATAATGGCTGACTCTCAGTGGCTGCCTGCTCTACAATAGCTGTATAGCTAGTTAACATCTCCCTACTTATTTTATCTGTGCTAGTAGCCTTTTGTTGTAGGTAGCATCATCATCATTGTCACCTTTTATATAGGTGGAGAAACAGAGGGGCAAGAAGTCCAATAAGTCCTGACCAGTGCAGAACAGACCTATAAAGACAGCCTGGTTCTAGAGACCACCTCTTAGACCATTAGACCATAGCGCCTGCCTTTCTCTCTAGCACAAGCTCAGAGAGCTGATTATGGTAGGCACAGACCTTTAATCCTTGAGCTTAGGAGACAAAGGCAGAAAAATCATAAGTTCAAGGCAACATAGAGAGATCTGTAACCACCACCACCACCACCAAAACAGCAAAGCCCCTGGTTGTCATCAACAGCACAGTAAGCAGGCAGTGGCCAGGCCCTTCCTTGTCTGTTGCAGAGGCTCCTGGGTAGTGTACATACCTTGGTCCACGTCTTCCCTCCCTACCTCGTGTTGCCCTTTGCTTAGTGTGTTTATCCAATGTCATGTATTTAAGGTCACTCTCCCGCCGTCTCTGTCTGGATGTGGTTTTGGGTTCTCACCCGTGTTTAAGAACTTATGTCACCATTGCGGTTCAGGCTGGCTGGTCCCTTTCTCTGTCCCTCAGCCCAGTTTCCAAGCTAACAATGATTACTTTATATTTCATCTGAAGTGATAGTTCATATGACTGTGACCACAACAGGTGTGACATTCAGGAAGCAGACTATAAAACTGATTTGGTAAACACATTCCTATGTCCATGAAAGGTGTATTATTCAGTTAGACACAGGGGAGACTTTTCTTTAAGACCCCCAGGGGACCGGGGGACAGAGGACATCACATACTTGGCATGTGGTATGAAGGTTCATCTGTTTCTCTTTCCTCCAAGGCACACAACAGGGCCTCTCCTGGGACTGTTGACATTCAGAAGTCAAGTGAATAGATTCAAGTGGCAGTGATGAGTCAGGGCCCAGTTGAACTAGTGTCTTTCTCTGGGTTTCAGCTGCCCATGCAGAGGCCCGCACCATTCAGATAGTCCTGACCTGAATGCTAACTTCATCCTGTGGGGAGGAAATCCTTGTAGCAGTGTCAAGACATGGGTGAGAAACTCTTCAAGGAAAGATATCAGTCTACTGAACAGGAAGATGATCTACCATTCTTAGAGGTGACACATAAGAGCATCAGATACGACTGAAGAGGTAAAGATAGGCTATGGCTTCAGCTTGGACTAAAATCCTTTGTAACCTTGCAAATGTGATGGTGATTTCACACAAGGGTGTTAATCTGCCTGGAATCGACCTGTTTGTCTTTTCTTACGAGTGCTTACATGTACACACATGGCTTGTGCATATATATTTAGATACAGATACACAAATGTCATCACAACTTTTTGTTATTCCCCATCTTTCTCCGTAGGCAGGCAGGCAGGCAGGCAGGCAGACACACACACACACACACACACACACACACACACACACACGCACACACACACACTGGGATCAAAGCCAGAGCCTGGTAAACAGTAAGGAAGCACACTGCCACTAAGCTATGGCCCCACCCCTCTCCCATGTCTCTCCCTGTCTTCTCTGTTCCTTTCTCACCCAAACTGTCTTCCAAAGAGAATGATGTCATTTCCACGTCTGTAACCCCCGAAATGTTGTCTGTGCTGGTTTAATCCGGTTTACATGCAAGCACATCTGTGTACATACAGTTCACATAGGTTTATGTTTTTCTTACAAAGATGGGGTCGTGTTAGTGTGACTTTCTAGACTTCATTTTCCTTACCCAGTGGCCTTTGCAGAAATCCCAGTAAGTCAGCTTGAGCAGCTGTGAGTCCATCTTTCTTAGAGCCTCACGTTATTCCATGGTGTGAGTAAGACCACAGTTATTCACTGGACTCTTCCCCGTTCATTGACATTCACATTGATTCCAGACTTTTCCCACCAAGAGTAAAGCTGTGAGTCTTTGTAGGCCCATGGGGTTTTTAATTTTAATTTTATAACTTCTGAGGAGTGGGATAATAGGTCAAAGTGTACACACACTTTTATTACTTATTTTTGGTAATTCTGGACGTATATAGAATGCGCGTGTACATAGTCACTCTTCCCCTCTTATTTCTCTCTTACTCTTGCTGGCTCCCTTCTGAACTATTGTCCTTTCTACCCATATTCACAGGTGTGTGTCTGTGTCTGTGTGTGCATGTGTGTCTGTGTGTGCATGCCTGTGTATGTGTGTGTCTGTATCTGTGTCTGTGTGTGCATGTGTGTCTGTGTGTGCATGTGTGTCTGTGTGTGCATGCCTGTGTATATGTGTGTCTGTGTCTGTGTGTGCATGCATGTGTATATGTGTGTCTGTATCTGTGTCTGTGTCTCTGTGTGTGCATGCATGTGTATATGTGTGTCTGTATCTATGTCTGTGTCTCTGTGTGTGCATGTGTGTCTGTGTATGCATGCCTGTGTATGTGTATCTCTGAATGCATATGTGTCTATGTGTATGTCTGTGTATCTGTGTGAGTGTATGTGTCAATGTCTGTGTGTGTCTTTCTGTATACATGTGTGTATATGTCTGTATCTGTGTACGTGTCTGTGTATCTGTGTGTGTATATGTGCATGTCTGTCTTTGTGTGTGCACGTGTGTGTGTATAAATATGTGTCTGTATCTGTGTGTGTACATGTGTGTGGCTATGTGTGTTTCTGTGTGTATGTGCATATGTGCATGTCTGTGTCTCTGTGTGTGCATGCGTGTGTGTATATA
>JADRCH010000104.1:360504-373988 GCA_019843965.1 Rhynchomys soricoides
CTGTGTGTGTGCATATATGTGCATGTCTGTGTCTCTGTGTGTGCATGTGTGTGTCTATGTATGTGCATGCGTGTGTGTATGTATCTTATCTATGTGTGTGCATGTATGTGGCTATGTGTGTTTCTGTGTGTGTATGCATATGTGCATGTCTGTGTCTGTGTGTGCATGCGTGTGTGTATGTGTGTGTATCTTATCTGTGTGTGCATGTGTCTATGTGTGTTTCTGTGTGTGTGTGGATGTGGATGTTTGTGTATCTGTGTGTGTCTGTGTATATCTTTATCTGTGTGTGTGTGCACATGTACACAGTTCTGTGTATGTAGGCCCGGCTGCTGTGTGTTGGTGACTGATACAGTTGTGCTGGGTCCATGAGACTGTTTTACTGGCTCTTCCATCCTCTGCCTCTGCCTCTTCTGATTTTTCTTCCTCCACTGCCGTGACACTCACTGAGCACTTACATGACATCACTCATTGCAATGTCAATGTCTTATTAAGGCTGAGCACTCAACAGCCAATTTATTCTCATCACTCCGGCCAGCTGTGAGACGCCATTAACATCTGCTCTATGCAAAAGGAAGCCTTTCTGCCCTAGCCCCAGAGAGGCCAAGGCTGGGCATAAACATAACATTTAGGAGGTAGCTCGACTCCTGGTTTCCAGCTCAATCTCAACTCGATTTCTCTGAGCACACACATCTTTAGTGAATATTGCCTGGTAGCTTTCTATTATTTCTTCCTTTCTTTTTTTTGGACAGGGTTTTTCCATGTAGCCCTGGCTGTCCTATTTGAATCATAGCTGACACTCTTTTTATACATTTGAATTGAAGTATCTTTTCTAGGCAGGTAAATCCTACTATTAATAATATTTCGCTTATTCGTTACCTTCATTACTTGATTTATGGAAGCAGCTTTTACTTTTGAATAATCTCAAGTCTTCACCCCCCTCTCACCTACTCCTTCGGACTCACAGTGGCTCCTCTTCCCAGAAGCAGAGTCAGCGCCACCTCCCCACTCTCAACTTCTCTGACCCTCCCTTCCTCTCACACGGTCACAGAAGGGGGCACACACACTCCAGACCTACTTACCACATCACACTGTTTGCAGATCCTGCTGGACTGCGTGCTTCCAGAGGCTGGACCAGAGCCCCAGTCACTCGAATAAATCCAGCACCAAACAATGTCCCTTCCTTGCTGCTTACTGCTCAGTGCGTAGTTGACAAATGACTTCAAGTGTTTTTATGTTCTTCATATCATTTAAGTGGCTTACTTAGTGCTTCTAAATCCAGATGGAAAATGAACGATCGGGCTAACTCAGTATTCCTGAACAAGACAACAATAATGCGGAGCTGGAGACATAATAAATATTTTATAAATAAAAAAAGCATTCATCCCTTCACTATGAGTGCTGGGTTACTACAAGAGGTAGGTCAGTGAGGAATCACTGTGAGCCAAACATCAGGCAGTGCGGGGGGGGGGGGGGGGGGGGGGGGGGGATGGGGAATCTTTTGAACTGGTGGGAGATAGAATTGAGTGAGCTGGAGGGGTCAAGGACTTCACAGGAAGTCCTACAGAGTCAACTAACCTGGGTCCATGGGGGCTCACAGAGACTGAACCACCAACCAAAGAATGTGCGTGGGCTGAAGTATACCCCGTACACATTTGTAACAGATGTGCAGGTTGCTCTCCATGTGGGTCCCCTACCAATTGGAGCGGAGGCTGTCTCTGACTGTTGCCTGTCATTGGATCTCCTTCCCCTAGTTGAACTACCTAGTTGGACCTCAGTGGGAGAGCATGTGCTTGGGTCAACTGTAACTGGATGTCCCCGGGTGGGAAGGTACCAAAGTGGGAGCTTCCCCTTCCCTGAGGCGAAGGGGAGAGGGTAATGTGGGAAAGAATTTGTGAGGGGGAGGGGGGAGGGGGGAGGTGCTACAATCAGGATGAAAAGTGAATTTGAAAAAAACCTATGTGGGAGATGCAGCTCAGAGGTAAGAGCAGCAGTAAGTAAGAGGCCTGGGTTCAATCCCCAGCACGGAAAGAAAAAAGAAAAAGAAACAAAGAAACAAAGCATAGGATATTGACCACAGAGGAAACTTAGTAGCCATGTTCATGACCCGGTGGTTGCCTCCTTCCTCCAGGATACTTCTGTTCCACAGAAGCCTCGCTTACTATTTATTTTCCCATCAGAAATCCTTGTCCTGGGGAAATTGACAAACACAGGGACACATTTGGTGTGTTATTGGATCTTCCTGCTTACGTCATCTTTTGTGTACTCCAGTGATTATCGAGGAGAAAGAAGTTTAAGGACAAGGTGTCTGAGAAGAAAGGCTTGCTTCATCGAAAGCCTGTTGCTTTGTTCACAGAGCCCGTCAACTTGAAATCTATTGGAATAAAAATATTTAAATAGGATTACCTTGGGATCTAGCGTTGTTCATGTTTCCGTAACAGGCACTGTCTAGAAGTCGATAGTAAATTTACATTTACCTTGAAGTAGAGTTAAATTTAGCTTAAGTTGACACGTGGTTCTTGGAAGATAATAGACGCTCAATAAACAGATATCGGAGGAAAGATTGATGAATTGGGGAAGCTGGCAACCTCATGTATAACTTTGTCAACTTACAAATTCACGGCTATATTAAAACACACCTGTACTGGCTGGTTTTGTGTGTCAACTTGACACAAGCTGGAGTTATCACAGAGAAAGGAGCTTCAGTTGAGAAAATGCCTCCATGAGATCCAATTGTAAGGCATTTTCTCATTTAGTGATCAAGAGGGGGAGGGCCCCTTGTGGGTGGTACTATCTTTGGGCTGGTAGTCTTGGGTCCTATAAGAAAGCAGACTGAGCAAGCCAGGAGACACAATCGAGCCAGTAAGTAACATCTCCCCATGGCCTCTGCATCAGCTCCTGCTTCCTGACCTGCTTGAGTTCCAGTCCTGACTTCCTTTTCGTGATGAACAGCAGCATGGAAGTGTAAGCTGAATAAACCCTTTCCTCCCCAACTTGCATCTTGGTCATGATGTTTGTGCAGGAATAGAAACCCTGACTAAGACACACACCCAACACTCACCAGCTAAAGGCTTTTTTTTTTTTTAAGCAGAAGGTAATCCCTTAAAAAGGGGGGGGGGGGAGAGGGCAATTAGCCAAGACTAGAGCTGCTCCAGGGCAACAACAGAAACTTGGACTTGGACTCTTTCCCTTTTCAAAACTTAGGGTCCAAGCCGCTTTCTAGTGACAGAGTGGTGGCAATATATTTTCATCACTGGCTCACGCTATTTTTTAAAATTGTTTTGGAGCCAAGTGAGGCAAATGGGAAGAAATGAAAAGTAAATCTGAAGGAAGAATTATTTTTCCAAACTCTGACTCGGGACTATGTTGTTGAGCCAACGATCAGCACATCCAAGAAGGCATGAAGCCTGATGCAGACCAAAACTCTAAGACCCACAGAATCATGGAGGTCGTGTGGTACTACCATTCAGGACACCTGGCAGGTAAAGCTGAGCATCACCTTCACTTACACAACCTGCTAAGCAGTGTATCAGTTCTTTAGCAATAACTTCAAATGAATGTCTTGTGTAATCTTCTCTTTGGCCAGCGTTCTTCCTAACATCTGGGACACTGGGTGGGGGAGGAAGTCACTGCTTCTCATTATGCTTTGGCAACCAAAGATCAGTGAACCAGTTAATATATGACACAGAGCAGAGGAGAGCATTGAAATTAGTGGTTTTCACAAGTCCCCCCCCCCAATCTGTAGCATGCAAATTAAGTGAAAACAGCCCCAGTTTCTTTTTTTGCTCAAGGCTTTGTTTTCCAAGTGCTTGATCCTGATGTAAGCTGTTTTATTGGTTCTTACCCAGATTCTGTGGTTCCTCTGAGCTGCTGGAGAAAGAACTTTATCAATGGGTTGAGCCAGGTGGCTCAGTCAGAGACATGGGCCATGGGTGGAGGGAGGCGTCTCTCTGGGACATCTAACTCACGTGACATTTGATAGCATCGCTTTGCACGGAAGGTAGAATACAAAGAGGAATCATAGGTACCTGTTCTTCTGGACCACAGACCTACTTCTGATAAAATAAGATGGTTGACCTAGCCCACAGCTCAACCTTACAGGTTTCAGAATAGTGAATTTAAACGTCTTCCAATTGATTTCTTTTATAATCCAGGTCTCCCAAAAGCTGAGCCCTGAGCATCCCCCAAGACTCCCTAGGACTAATTAAAATTGTGTCTCCCTGGAATTCTCATGACACTTCTTACTCACGTTAGCCCGGAAACAGCTATTTTCTGATTAGGGTTTCTATTGCTGTGATAAGACACCTTGGCCAAAAGCAAGTCGGGAGGAAAGGATTTATTCGACTTTCACTTCCACATCACTGTTCATCATTGAAGTAAGTAATGACAGGAGCTCAAACAGGGCTGTAACCTGGAGGCAAGAGCGATGCAGAGGCCATGGACTGGTGCTGCTTACTGGCTTGCTCCTCATGGCTTGCTCAGCCTGCTTTCTTATAGAGCCCAGGACCACCAGCCCAAGGATGGCACTACCCACAATGGGCTAGGCCCTCCCTCACACACTAATTAATAAAATGCCTTACAGCTGTGTTTTAAGGCAATCCTTATAAAGGACAATATTTAATAGGAGCTAGCTTACTGGTTCTGAGGTTCAGTCCATTATCATCATGGCAGGAAGCATGGCAGCATCCAGACAGACATGGCGCTGGGGGAGCTGAGAATTCTACATCTTTCAAGCATATTTCAACCACCACAAGCTGGATATTATGGAAGCATTTTCTCAATTGAGGTTCTCTTTTGGATGACTCTAGCTTGTATCAAATTGACACAAACCCAGCCAGTACAAAGAAACAGCATGTGGCAGTCACAGGACCATTATGTTCTGCAAGGAAACTTACTGAACTCCAGCATCCTCTGATCTACATTTATCTCAAGAAAACAAGTCCTACAGGGTCAGCTTCCAGGGGCCCAGCTTCAGTCTCTGGCTCTCATGTATAGTCAGGATGGGTGGATGTACCTGCTTGTGCCAGACACTGTGCCAGGCTCTGGGAGAGCAACTAAGGGCAAATCACTCTTTCTCTCAGAGACTTCACAAGCTCAGACAGGGAAGCAGGTGCTCCCAGCAGCAGTTGCATGACTGTTTGGTATCACATGATCACTCAACAGGGAGCACCTGAGAAGAGAGCAGTGTCTTTGATGGAGGCCCACCCCTTCTCCGTTTCTTTCATAGAAAATGCTTCTGCAATTAGGAAATATGAGTGTCCCAGCCTGTGAGGCAATTCTTGCAAACATGAAGTGACAATTACTTCCAATGTTTTTCACAGACATTTTAGCTCTCTTAAAAATATTTAATTTATTGTTTGTGTGCTGCATGTGTAAGGGGGTATATAACATGAGTAGGAGTGTGTTAGTTGATTTATTTGGTGATTTACTTAAAGCACTGTGTTTACCACATAATTGCCAACCATGACTTCACTAGCTACCAAAACAGAAAGACCACGAAAAATATCTGAAACTATGGACCATTGCCCTTAACATCCCCTGACTGCCAAGTATGCTTCTGTAAAATCTCACTTGCTTGCTCACCCCTCCCTGTGGTTTTAGAGTATTAAATGACAATAAAAGTTGGACCTGGGAATGAAGCCTTTGGTCCTCTAGTGATATCTCTCTTCCACTCTGTTTGGTGTTAAAGTGCTTAATTCAGAAAGACCCTTTAAACAAAATCAATTCACCCCATAACAGCCTGGAAACAGGAAGGGATGTGGGCCAAGACACACCTTCCAAAGGCATGCTTTTTCATTTTTTATTTTTTAAAGATTATTTATTTATTTAATGTATGTGAGTACACTGTCAATCTCTACAGACACACCAGAAGAGGGCATTGGATCTCGTTGCAGATGGTTGTGAGCCACCATGTGGTTGTTGGGAATTGAACTCATGACCTCTGGAAGAGCAGTCAGTGCTCCTAACGGCTGAGCCATCTCTACAGCCCCCAAAGGCATGCTTTACATATTGCATCCTCCACACCACCCCACCTTCCCCAGATCTACGGCCCCCCATTCAAATTTTGAATCCATCAATGGATTATACCATTGATTAGGACAGAGCCCTCACAATCTAATCAACTCTAGAGACGAGCTCTCACACGCCCACCCAGAGGGTTTCTTCCTAATCTAGATCTCTCTCAAACGACTTAATCTTGACTGTCAATGATCTAACTTCTCCGGTATCACACGTCCTGTTATCTGTACTATACATTTTGAATTCTGAATACTTCTGATTGTTAGCCAAAGAGAGTCACCTAAGACAGTAAATCAACCATAGATAATACTTTCCACTTGACCTTGATCTTTGTGAGCAAAGTTAACTCTTGCTTAGTCTTCGATGGTCTGCAACAAAACACACACCTCAGGAGAAGACCCCGAGGTGAGAATTCATTCCCAGTTGGCATACTGAGAAAGTGCTGCCAGGAAGAAACTGAGAAGTAGAGCATGGGATGGCAGTATATGAGCCAAGGTGGTTAGCTATGAAGTCCCAGCTCTGCTTGATCCTCAGCAGACAGCTCAGAAATAGAAATCACACCTTAGTCTTTCTCATATGGAGGCCAGCTAGTTAGTATTTCACACCAACTCACTCCTTCTTTAGCTAAAACCAGGAAATCATTTGCCAAGGGCCACCCTGGGGAACTATAAGTTCCCAGCCATGTAGGCAGTTTTCTCTCTGGGCAAAACAGATCTAAGTATTCAAGGGCAGGCTCAAGGTGAACTGCTGTTGTAAATATTTAATCTCAATTGGGGGTTGCTACCCAGCCTTTGATCATTCAGTTCCCAGATAAAAGACCTCAGGGTCTTCTTCCAAGGTGTGTGTTTTGTTGCCGACCATCAAAGACTAAGAAAAGTTAACTTTGCTCACGAAGATCAAAGTCAAGTGGAAAGTCTTATCTATAGTCAATTTACTTTCCTAGAACGTGTATATTTATAATAAGCCTTTAAAGCACTAGAGCTGGGCTGATATCTATCCTCTATGCTGTTATGTCTACTTCCCTGCCCATAACTCTGGGACATGACTTGCCATATTCTGCCTGGGCTACCTCTTACTCTGTCTGGCCAGAAAATCCACCTATCTCTCTTTTGCCCAGTCCATCTGATTCCAGCTTGTCTGTGTTGTCTGCCTTTTCTTCCCTCCCTTGCTGCCTCAGTGAGGTCAACCCCTACAGCCATGCAAGGACACAGCGGAGACCCGTGAGAGCATTGATGGCCCTGTTTCTAATATGAATGATCAGCCAGGGCTACATTTGGCTGACATCTTGGGGGAGGGGTTTACTTGCAACAAGAAAGAAGATAATCAGAAACATTAAAATATTTTATGATGCAGACCACAGTGCCGTGCATTTTTGTGGTCCTGTGCTCTGGTTAATTCTGCTGAGCCAATATGCTAGATTAGATGCTTAGAAATTGGGTTTTTGCTTCTGGTTCTTTCACTCAGTAGTTGGGTATCCCCTGACAGTACAGCTCAATAAACATGTTGGGGACACTTCTGTGCTATGGAAGGAGACGTCTGCCTTCCATTTAGAACAATGGTTCTCAGCCTTCCTAATGCTGTGACCCTTTAATACAGTTCCTCATGCTGTGGTGACCCCAACCATAAAAGTAATTTTGTTGCTACTTCATAATTGTAAATTTGCTACTCTTATGAATCACAACATAAATATCTGTGTTTCCCAATGGTCTTAGGCAAGCCCTGTGAAAGGTTGCTCAACCCTCAGAGGGAGGTCTCAATTGACCTACAGATTGAGAACTGCCGATCTACAGGCAAGAAATGGATGAGGTGCCAAAACCTAAGTGTAACAGAGGAAGAAGGGCAGAAATGAGTAAGATGAAAGGAAGCAATAACAGAAAAGGAGGTTTTGGCGGGAGGGGCTTAGGAGGCATGATGGGAAGTGGCGGGTGAGTTGCATCTCCCAGAATGCAGCAGAGCACCAGGGCATTCCTGATTGAATAAGGACAGGAAAGCAAGAAAGGACCAAGCTGGGCAGCAAGGCTAGAGCAGTGATATAGGTCATCTGGGAAACAAACCTGGAAAAGAGATTTGGAGCCAGCCTTTTGGGTCTTGAATGTCTGCATGGGATGATTTTATTGAATGCTTTTGATATTGAGTCACCACAGAAAGTTCCTGGAGAAGGCAGTATATGGCTGGAGTCACTTAATTCTACGATGTGATAGATGCCTGACAGATGTGAGTGAGCCTCTCTAAAAACGGTTCTTTTCTTTGTTTTTTTTAAACTAATAGGATATCTAATTTCTTTACTGTAAAAAATGGAGATGACTAATTTGGATTGCTACTAAATTGTGAGGTTCAGAGTTGGTGTCTGAAATTACTGGAATTATTTTAATAAGAAAAACAGCGACTGTTCTGAATCTTGAGACGGCAGGGTAAATGGGAAACAGCTAAAATGCAAATATAAAATAAAATTCATATGAAGTCTGATGAGAATTAGAGCAAAAAAAAAAAAATAGGTTTTCTTTCTCTTTTGCTTTTCAGAGGTGGGGGTTGCATTGTATAGCCCTCGCTGGTCTAGAACTCTCTATGTAGACCAGGCTGGCCTCCAAACTCCCAGAGATCTCCCTGCCTCTGCCTCATCAGTGCTGAGATTAGGGTATGCTCCACCATGCCCAGTGCTTTTCTATAAAGAACTTTCTTTACATTGCAAGTCAAAGATGAAAACTCATAGAACATTCTAGAGCAGGAAAAAAAAATCGCAGGCAATACATTTAGATAGAGGCAGTTTTCAGGATTTGAATGCAACGGCGCAAGATTCTGGGGACCGTGTAGTCAGGAAAATTGGAGGCCAGCTGCTGTTACAATTCTGCTCATAGTGTCTCCTAAGAAGTAGATAGTCAACAAATCTCAAAGAAACATTCTAGAGGTGGAATTGACTTACACATAGATAGTTGAAACTCAATCTCTATTGAGAAATGTCGGTACACAGAAATACTAGGACACACAGAAGAATAAGAGAGAGAGAGAGAGAGAGAGAGGTGCGGGGAGGTGGTGTAAACTCTATCATATTGTCTATGGAATGTCCTGTGCCCACAGACTCAAAAAATGAGGGCAAGCAGCTCTTCTTCACACGTGTCATGTCCACATCATAACAGTCTCTACTCTGTGTATGTGTGTGCTATACATGTACACAAGTTTGTGTGTGCACGTGCACGCACATGCGTGCGTGAATATGGAAGCCAAAGACCAACCCTATCACCTTCAAGACTACCCACCTCTATTTAAAGATAGGGTTTCTTATTAAATCTAGAGCTCACCAACTTAGGAGGACTAGCTGGGCAGCAAACCCCGGGGAACCCCCTGTCTCTATTTCCTTGGTGCTGGAATTACAGGAGTATGTCTATCACCATGGCTGAACTTTTCTACAAGGCTACTGGGGATCCTAACCTGGGCCTCGTGTTGGTGTGCCAAGTGATTTATTTGACTGAGCCATTTCCTCAGCTCCTTGAATTCCCTTCTTATTACAGCGATTGGCCCAGGAATAGGCTCTTAAGTAATGGGGAGTTATTAGGTCAGTGGACCAGAAAATGGCTCAGGGTGAAACTGTATTTGCTGCATATTCCACATCATGTAACAGTGCAAGACAAGGATGCTGGGGTGACTAGGGCTCCAGGCAGACCCTAGAATTCTAAGTTCCATGCTACTTCCAAATAGTTCTCTGGCCTTCCTTAATGTTGTGTGTACTACAATATTTACAGATATCTGACTACGTCTCCTTGCAACTTGAGTGACGCAAACGATCACAGAGTTTAATTGCAAATGGTTAGATTTGTGACTCTTGAGTCAAAAATGGTGGGCTTAGCCAGGCTTGTTGGCACATGCCTATGATCTCAGCTCTAAGGCCACCATGTTGCTGTGAGTTCAAGACCATCCAGGACATACAGCAAAGCTCTGTCTCCAAAAGGAGGGGGTGCTTTCCCACTCTGATGAGTCACTTCTTACTACATCTGCAAACTTGCCCTGTGGGTTGGGTTTTTCATTAGCATGGTATAAAATCTGAGACAAGACTCAAAACCTCTATCTATGCTGATAGGAGTCTTCCTTCACTATCATCAAGGATTGTCTGGTAATTTGTTATTAGCAGATTTGTGTGCTTGAAGAAGACAAAGCTGGGCTGGAGAGATGATTCAGAGGTTAAGAGCACTGTCTGCTCTTCCAGAGGTCCTGAGTTCAATTCCCAGCAATCACATGGTTGCTCACAACCATATGTAATGAGATCCAGTGCCCTCTTCTTTCATGCAGGCATACATGCATGCAGAACACCGTTTATATAAGAAATAAATCAAAACACACACACACACACACACACACACACACACACAAAGCCCTCCATGTTAATCAAGTCAACAGCTTTCTTGCTCTCCTCCACCATAGGCAATCTCAAGTATGCCCACTAGACAACTCCATCTCTGTTAACATCTGGGATGAGATCAGCGGAAAGGCTCTGGAACCGTTTCTCTTTATCGATACCTATAAGATGCTGCCTTTCTTTAGCCTTTGAATTATCTAACACTGACTCCTAGGTATTTGTTGGGTCCTCCCATCACCAGGGTCTCACACTTGTGGTTTGAGGACACGGGCAGTGTCCCGGCTGGTTTTGTATGTCAACTTGACACAAGCTGGAGTTATCACAGAGAAAGGAGTTTCAGTTGAGGAAATGCCTCCATGAGATCCAGTGGTAAGGCATTTTCTCAATTAGTGATCAAGGGGGGAGGGCCCCTTGTGGGTGGTACCATCCCTGGGCTGGTAGTCTTGGGCTCTATAAGAGCACAAGCTGAGCAAGCCAAGGGAGGCAAGCCAGTAAGTAACATCCTTCCATGGCCTCTGCATCAGCTCCTGCTTCCTGACCTACTTGAATCCCAGTCCTGACTTCCTTTGGTGATAAACAGCAGTTGGAAGTGTAAGCTGAATAAACCCTTTCCTCCCCTACTTGCATCTTGGTCATGATGTTTTGTGCAGGGATAGAAACCCTGACTAAGACAGGCAGTTCTTACCAGTGTGTCACTCTGGATTCTCATCCTGGGGTCATGGAGTTATGGAATCTATACTATAGAGCTTCAGTATCTCTCTACCAAGGTCTCAGCACTCTGTGAGGCTACTGTAGACAGAATCTAAGAGAATAGTTCTCAGGCTCTCCTATTTGGTCTACTAGGACCCGTCATTCCTGGAAGTCACCGCTGATTCCAGGGGCTTCCTGGGTACTCTTATTGACCCTTAGAATCATTAGGTGTGAGACAGACCCAAACACCAATCTCTCCATGGATCATGTTTCTCTGGCTTTGAGGTGACAAAGAATATTGTAACACCTCCTTCCTAGGGTCTACGACATCAAACTGTCCTCTCCACTAGGAAGTTTCTTTCTGAGGTTGCAATGTTCTCTGCACGGTGGCCTTGAACTGAGGTCACTTTAATGCACCAAAGATATTTTATTCATGTCTCTATAGTAGAAGGTGACAAACATCCCTGTCCCTCTTCATTGGGTCACCTTGGTTCTTATATGGGTTTGTCCATTTCTCCCAAGCAATGCATGGACCCAAGCAGGTAGATCATCCCAAGATCAAGGTCAGTGTAAGGAGCTGTATTGTCTTATGAGCTGTTTAGCCTCAGAACAGGCTGTGACTGCCTCAAACAACACATGTCTTATGCTGGGGTGTGGTGGTGCTCCCTATGCTCCATTCCTGACCCAGGTGTCATGAGGTGATTTGAAGTCACCTGGAATCCATTGCACCTATGAGCGCCAGAGCTGGCCTTACAAATACCTGTGTTTTTAAAGGTTATTTAAATATTTGTATCACTCATAGAAAAAAACTTAGTGCATACACACCAGTGTTTCTCAACCTAATGCTGCAACCCTTTGACACAGTTCCCCATGTGGTGGTGACCCCCAACCATAAGATTATTTTTGTTGCTACTTCATAACTATAATTTTGTTGCTGTTATCAATGTAATGTAAATATCTGTGTTTTGCAATGGCCCTTAGGCAATCTCTGTGAAACTCCACCCCCCCACCTATAGTTTGAGAATCTCTGATATATACAGTAATCATAACACACACAGAGAGAGAGAGAGAGAGAGAGAGAGAGAGAGAGAGAGAGAGAGAGATACTTCTCCCCTGGAAAGAATAAGATTTTTGCCAGTCTGTTGATCTCCTTTTTCTTTGGCAGAGAACACGACAGAATAACTGACTAAAGTATGCTGTTCGCCTTCCAGATTATTTTTGGCAGGTAATCTTGTCTTTACTGGATGGAACATAGCAGCAATGTGAAATTTCCAGCTTTGAAAGACTCAAGGTCAGAAACATAGGAGAAAGCCTGAAGTTTCCAGATGGAATTTGGCTCTGATGAAGGTTTTAAAAATATCAAAGACGACAAAGCCCTGAGCTGGGAGACTTGCCTGGCGTCCCTGATTAGGAGCAGCTTCTGTGGCACTTGTGCCTTTTTGACTTCCTCACCATTAGCCGTGGGTAAAATTCCCCACCCTGAGCTGAAATTGCAGAAAGTTTGAGAATCTAAAGGAATCCCACCTTCTGGCTTTACCTCCTGTCCCTACAACCTGCAACCCACATGCTCCTTCAACATGAGTAGTTCTCCTGTGCCCAAGCGCTTCTCACAGGATGCCTTTACCAAGAGCCTCCACCCGTCGTCATCGTCCTCTTTTTTTTTTTTTTGAGACAGGGTTTCTCTGTGTAGCTCTGGCTGTCCTGGAACTCACTTTGTAGACCAGGCTGGCCTCAAACTCAGAAATCCACCTGCCTCTGCCTCCCGAGTGCTGGGATTAAAGGCGTGCGCCACCACTGCCTGGCGTCCTCAGGTCTTCTAACCTCAAAACAAACCCTCTCACCTTTTGAGAAAGCTGTACTCTCTCTTCTCCGTGTGCCTGTAACAGTCAACACTTAACTTGTGCTGTCTTATCACGCGGCATTGTGTTCATGGTCACTCTGTTAGTCCTGGGCTCCTCGGGACAAAAAACTGTCAGGGGTCTAACGGTGCCTGCGGATATCCACTCAGCATCCGATAGCACATCGATAAAGATTGTTGACGTCACAGAGCTTATTTAACCCAATCTTTTCTGATACAATAGGCAGCTTTGCTCCGATGTGTTCTGAGAATGAAGATACAGTTACCCAGGAGAATAGGAAGCTAATCTTAATCGGGTGACAAAGAATCAAATGGCTCTGAAGCTCAATCCATTCTGAGTGTGCTTTTGTTGTCGAACATGGGCTTGGGCCTTGATCTAGAATCTAAACTCATTACCTGGCTCGCCGCTCTTGCATCCAAGTTACAGTGTGGTAACATGTTACTCTGAGGACCACCCAAAGAGAAGCTCTCCCCTCTCTGGGGAAGACTGTTCCCTGATTATTAGTCGTCGTCGTCTTCTTCTTCTTCTTCTTCTTCTTCTTCTTCTTCTTCTTCTTCTTCTTCTTCTTCTTC
>JADRCH010000104.1:373998-416449 GCA_019843965.1 Rhynchomys soricoides
TCTTCTTCTTCTTCTTCTTCTTCTTCTTCTTCTTCTTCTTCTTCTTCCTCCTCCTCCTCCTCCTCCTCCTCCTCCTTCTCCTCCTCCTCCTCCTCCTCCCCCTCCCCCTCTTCTTGTTTCTCCTCCTCCTCTTCCTCCTCCTCCTCTTCTTCCTCCTTCCTCCTCCTCCTCCTCCTCCTCTTCATCTTCTTCTTTAAATCTTTTATTTGTGTTATTCTGATGTGTGTGGGTGTTTTGGATGTACGTGCATCACATGTATACCTGGTGTCCTAGGAGGCCAGAGAGGGCATCAGATCAGAGTTGGAGTTTTCGACAGTTGTGAACTGCCATGTGGGTTCTGGGAATAAAACCTGGGTCCTTTGGAGGAGTGGCTAGTGTTCTTAACTGGTGAGCCATCTTTCCAGCCACACCCCCATTTTTTTTATTGCAATGTGTGGAGATTTCAAGCTATCAAGAAGTCAGTCAAGATCCTAGTCTTGGTCTCTAGGTTGCATGTCCTTACATAGACACCAAAGCTGGGGCACTGCAGTTTCTGGGGCCCTGTGACACGCCTGTGCTGGGACTATCCTCTATGTGGCTCAGAGTGCAAGGAACAGAATTATAGCTGTGACCAACACCTTATCAAACCTCAGGTGATACAGAGGATGGAGCAAGGAGCTGGGTCATGGAGGGAAGAAATGGAAACCAGAGGCTCCCAGATGCCTACAATATGTCTAGAATATGAAACAAGACCAGCCAGGACAGTCGACACTCACTTGTGGCATCTTCTGTTTCTGATCAGCTACATTTAATATGAGCTCAAACTGTCTTTCAAATCTGACTGTGAAGAATGGAAACTCTTCGGGGAGGGAAAAAAAAAGTGTTACTAAAATATTCACGCCCCTTATTGCACCTGGAGCACAATATTAGTGGCACCCAATTTCATTGTTGTCAATTTTTGGTTCTCTTTCTATCTAGGAGTGGGATCTAAGTACCTAACTTTGAATCTGGATAACCACGTGACTACTTTGTCCCGCAGAGAAACGCGGAAGTGATGCGCCATTGTTACTTCTGAGATATCACGAAGGGCCACACAGCTTCCTCAGTTAGATCTTTGAAGCCTACGCTCAGAATTCAGGTTGAAACAGGCTGTGAACTGAATGCATCTTGCCCAAAACATAAAAGCAGAATCGCTGATGCTGATCTGTCAGAAGGAAGGCCTTCAGAAGGTAATTAAGTCCCTACGGTGGAGGTTTTATGAATGGAATGGGTGCCCCCGTAAAAGAGACCCTGGCAAGATCCCTCGTCCTCTTGTGTGCCACATGAAGTTGTGGGGAGAAAATGACCACCTGTGACCGAGAGAGAACCTGCCGTGCCTTGATCTTCGACTTCTTAGCCCCATCGCTGTGAGAAATACACTTCTGTTATTCTAAGCTACCGAACCCGTGGCAGTTAGCTGTAACAGCCCGCACGGACTAGGACAGACCATAAGCAGAACCACACTACCTGGATTTGGGATAACGACGACTACCATTGGCTGGAGGCGTGGGTCCTGCAGTTAATCACTCATTACCAGTCTTCATTTATAAAGAGGAGGGGAGCAACCAGGCACCTGTCTAGAGACAATGCAGGTCTGCATATAAAATAGCTGAGTAATGAGTAGACAGTTTTACATTTCTGAATCCACTTCCTCCCCTCATCTCTACCATTGCATTTTTCTGAGTTTCCTACCAACAGCAAACGGGTATCTTAAATAGTACCACAAGTCACATTGTCTAAATCTTTGTCCCGGCAATTGAGGAGCCAGGAAAGAAAGAAAAATAAAAATGAAATTAGTAAGAAGCAAGGCAGGACTGGCCCATGAAAAGTCCTTTTCACTCCCAGAGAACACTGCCCTCGGGAGCCTAGAGTTTCTCACATATTAACTCGAGATGGAGAATTGGCAGCAAAATTCATTACGATGATTTGTGGCTGTGGACAGACAGCAGAGAACTGAGGCTCCAGCTCAAACAGACAGTTTAGAAAATCCGCGGCAGGATGAAACGGAGCGAGGTGTGGCCGATGTGCCGATTTCCACGGCCCCTTGCGAGCCAGTTGTTCCGGATGGCATCCAGGTCTCAGGCAGCTTTGGGGATTTGAGCTAAGAGACTGGCCAGAACAGCTGGGCGCCAGTCAAGGCTTTGATAGGTGTTGGAATCCTGGCTTTTCATCGTATAAGACAAAGAAGTCACCCCCACACCCCCAATATCTAGGGGGTTCTAACCGTCTCTTCAAGGAGACAAGCTTGTATAATTATGGAAGATTAAAGATTTTAGAAAGAATTTACAGGTTTAAGAGAATGATTTAGCTATATTGGAAAGATGAACTTATAAGATCTGAGTGCAATTCACCCAAATCCTCCAGACAATTATTTGAAGCAAGGTCTGGATATTTTAATATGGTCCCATATCCCAAAAGTAAACTGATTCACAGGTGAGCTCAAATCCAAGGCCCAGCTGAACAAAAATCTATGCTATTAACTATTCCTTCATGGTTAAAACAGTCCAGTGCTTCCACAAGAGCAGGCTTAAGAGAGCAATGGGACAGGTATCTGTGGCTTGGCAGTAATACAGGGTACACAAACATCTCCACAAAAAAGGAAGCTTTTCAAAGTGTTTAATAACTGGTATAGAACCTAAGCTTGTCAAGTGGAGTTGACCCGTAGAGCTGTACCTGCCAATCACTGGAACCAGAGGATTCCACTGAAATAGGGCTCTACAGATGTTAATTCCAGCACTCTGGAGGCACAGATGGGCAGACCTCTGCAACTTAGAGACCAGCCTGGTCTACATAGTAACAGCTATACTGTGAGACCCTGCCTTAAAAAAATAAATAAATAAATAAAAATTAAGCCTGTATTAAGGAAATTCCACTTAGGTTGTTATTCTTACAAATTATTCATAAAAACAATTTAACAAAATTGAGCTGGGCGGTGGTGGGGCATGCCTTCAGTGCCAGTACTCGGAAGGCAAAGGCAAGCAGATCTCTGTGAGTTTACAGAGAGAGTTCTAGTACTGCCTGAACTGCATAGAAAAACACTGTCTCAAAAAACAAAAACCAAACAACAAAAACAATAACAAAATTAAAATCATCACTTTAATAACCTTTTATTGAGTCTAGAAAAAGTCTTCCATGGATATTAATGTGAGTCAGATCTTTACATCTTATAAGTTTAGCCAGCTACCTAGAATCAATTGCTGACCAATACCAAGAAACCAGAAGAACAGTAGTTTTATTATGTTTTAATTAATTAGTTAATTTGTGTGCATGTATTTTGCCTGCATGTATGTCTGTGCACCACATTTGTGCATGCCCAGTGCCCTCAGAAGCCAGAAAAGAACATCAGGTCCCCTAGAACTGGAGTTATAGATGACTGTGAGACACCGTGTGGGTGCTGGGAACCGAACCTGGGTCCTCTGCAAGAGCCGCCAGTGCTCTTAACTGCTGAGCTATCACCCCAGCCCAAACTGCAGCTTTAAACAGATATGGAAACTGGAGGAAAGATGCAATTGTTATATTTTAGAAAGAGCAAACATTCTTTAATTTCTCATTTTTAGAGGAATACCTCTTCAGTATTAAAACTTCAGAAACTTGGAGAAGGGTTAGGAATAGTTCAGTCCATAAATAATCAGTGTGGATAGGCTGGGGAGACTGGCTCAGTCAGTAGAGCACCCGCCATGCTAGTGCAAGGGCCTGGGCTTTCTTCTATAACCCACATACAAAGGCCAGATGTGGTAGTGCACACTGAGAGTGCAGTCGCTGGGAAAGTCAGAGGTGGGTGGATTCTTGGGGCTCAGGGCCAGCTAGCCTACCTAGCCTAGCAGAAGTCTGTCTGCTAGAAGACCCTGTCTCAAAATCCAAACCAAGATAATGTAGGAAAGGTGGGTGGCACTAGAATTGTCTGAGTTTTTGTCGTTTTTTAAGGGGGGGGGTTGTTGTTCCTGTTTTGTACCACAGGTCTTGTTTTCCAGGTATCTCAAAACCCCTAACTAAACCTTGGAGTTTACACAGGCAAGAGAGAGAAAAGGTCCCCAAAGAGAGCAAATGTGATTGAGAAGAGAAAATTCAAACAAAACAAAACAAAACAAAACAAAAAACAAGAGCTGGAGGGATGGCTCAGTGGTTAAGAGCACTGGCTGCTCTTCCAGAGGTCCTGAGTTCAATTCCCAGCAACTACACGATGGCTCACCACCATCTGTAATGGGATCCAATGCCCTCTTCTGGTGTGTCTGAGGACAGCTACAGTGTACTCCTATACATTAAATAAATAATTAAATAAATAAATAATATTTAAAAAGGAAAAAAAGAAAGCAAAAAACAAAAACGGGTGTCAGTGTCTCCCTTAGATGGAGAGAGCAGAGGCTCTAGGTGCCCAGAAGCACAGGGATGGCCTTGGTCTGCCCTCACCATTACCATGGCTGACTCACAGCCTGCAAGTCCCCCCTCTCACTTCTCCCACCTAATGGGAGCCCTGGGAGTTGCCCCACAGGCTCCCTGTACTCTTCTTTTGACTTTGGCCAGTGAGGAATTCAGATAAACTTAAGGCCAGGAGCACTAAGTGTCCACTCCTGTCTCTTTCCCGGGTAGGGTGGCTGTTTCTCTCCACTGGAAGCCACAACCTTTGTCAACAGCTTGTGTCCAGGAGCTCTCTGGGTCTGGGTCTGGCAAACAGGCACACTCTCCCTTTGTCCTATCAGACTTGGCAGGGGCAGGAGTGGTGCTGTCCTGATGTTACCAGTTCTGGGGTACAGCACCACCCCTGTGATCTCTCTATTCTCTTGGTAAACTCTGCCCCAGGCATCCAATTTGAGGAGCCTCTGTTCCCTGCCAAGACTCTGGGTGATAGAATTATCAAAACCATGTGTTCCTCTTCTAAGGCTTTCTTCATCTTTGGAATCAGACTACTGCCTGAGTGTCCTCAGCGGGGCCATTTGGGGCTAATAAAGGTATAAATAACTTATCTCCAGTTCCAGCAAGTGGTTATTTCTAATGCTGCTGCCACTGCTGGTGGCACAGCTGTTGTCAGGTCCCCTTCAGAGCCTGGGTCAGATGCTCTTCAGAATTGGGCTTCATCCTCAGAACAAATCAGTGAAGTGCTTTTATTTCCATCTTTGTGTTCAAAACCATTTGATGCTGACGTTAAGAAATCAAACAACTTTCACCCCATGTCACACAATTGAGGTATGCCTAGTCATCCTGTTATCTCCTTAGAGTCTTGATTCAAATGACCCCCACTAGGCCTCTCCTAGATAACTCTGCTGTAATAACTACAACTAATGAATTGTGACAGAAATGACTTAAGTGGAGGGAAGATTTGCTTTTGCTTCATGCTCTCAGAGGGCTCTGCCCATCATGACAGTGGAGGCATGGCAACATGGCTCAAATCATGGCCGCCGGAGCATGTGGCAGAAGCTGTTCATCATGGTGGGCCAGGAAGATGGGCTGGATGTAACTTCAATAGGCATCATAGTCTACTTCCTGGAGGTGGGCCCTATTTCCTAAAGATTTCAGAGTCTGGTGAAAAAGTGTTGTAAACATAAATGTGTAGGGGACATTTCAGAGTCAAAGCATCGTGTCCCCAATCTTAACACGCTGCACCCTGCCTGCTTCTCTGCCTCCCTTTATCTTCAGAGTTTGTCACCAGCGAACGCTCCATGTTTTTTTTCTCAGATCTCCTGATATTCATCTCAATCCCCTTGGAGTGAGTTCCAGGAGGAAAGAGATCTGTGTTTTATTTATTGCTTGATCCCAGCCCTCGGACACAATTCTGCTCTTTAATAAAGCTTTGGAACGAAAGATGAATGGTGAAGCTTGAATTCAGAGCCAGCTCTGTCTTGTTTGCAGGTTTTTGTGTCTCTACACACCTTCCTCAACAAGTCACAACCCAGGTAGACAGAGAAAGGACAACGGCATCACTTCTTTTATCTGCCAGACTCTGCCATTATGCAACCGGCCATGGCTGAACATTGAGAGAGCTAACAAAAGGAAACAAACAGCACTCCCTTTTTTTTTTTCTTTCAAAAATACATTTACTGTCAAGACACCCAGACACACAGTAAGAGCGTGTAGGCTCTGGCTGCCATGAGGCACTGTTTGGAATGCCAGGGAGAATGTGGAGCAAGAGATTTTGGTTCAGAGAGGAGCCTCCCACTGTCTACTTGGTTCAGGTGCTCACCGGATGAATGGATGCTTTCTCCAGGATCCAGGAGGTGGATGACACTCAGGCTGAGCAAGCAAGGCCAACTGGGGAGCCTAGATCTGGAAGCCACAGATGTTCTGGAACCAGATTCTGAACTTTGCCTTTTCTTTGTTCTGAGGGAGCCTGCTGATTTACTTTCCAAAGCACAGGGTTAGAAAATGCAGAAAGAAATTAGACTCAACTATGGAGACACAGGGAGATAATATCAGTGAGTGACTGGAATGAGGGCCATGGCTCGGACGTGCATGATGTCTCAGTCCATTCTTGCCGCTACAGTAGTGTTCCATAGGCTGGCAATTTATACAATGAAAATAAATTTATTTCTTACGTGAAATCCAATATCGAGGTGTCAGGCTTTGGTGAGGCTTTCATCCCTTGTAGATGGTGGAAGGCCAAGACCAGGAGAGTACCAGAAAGCTCTTGCTTTTATATCAAACTCACTCCAAAGAGTTTTTATCAGCATTGATCCACTAGGAATCTAAACACCTCTTAAAGGACCCACCACTTAACACAGTTGCATCAAGGACCACGTTTCTATCACAGGACATGGGTGGACCTGCCTACTTCACCACTCACCTTGGCTTTGGGCAGGTTACTTAACCTTTCTCTGTTTCCTTGATTATCTTTTTGGTAGGAATAGTACCATCTTCACTGTTGTGATCCCTGTCATGTAAGAGGTACCTGAGAAATAAGAACTCAGGATGGCCGCTATGCCTAATGATTGAACTTGAATAGAATACCCTGTTATCTTGGAGTTCATTTTTTCTTCAGTATCAGATCACTTCTTCTTACTGGAAGAAATGAGTTTATTTTATTTTTTTTTAAATATTTTTATTAATCCTTTGCAAATTTGATACATTGTACTTGGGTCATATTCACCCTTTCCTCCACCCCTCAAACGAAGTCCGCCTTCATTCCGTACACACCTATTTTTAATATCCATCCAACTCCTTTAATATCGATTTTAAATTGAATATTTCATTTTTAAAAAATACCCATTGAGCTAAATTTGTGCGGACTACATATAGTCTTGGGGATATAGCCATCCACTGGAGTGCAGCCAAACTACCAGGCTACTACATTAAAGAGAACCATCAGCTAAGGGTGGGACTTCTTGTCTATCTCCCACCTCCAAGCGGGGATTCTGTCTGACTTGATCTTGCACAGGTGCGCCGGATAGGCTTATGATGCCTTGACACAAGCTAAAGTCATCTGAAAGGGGGGAGCCTCAATTGAGAAAATGCCTCCATAAGATCCAGCTGTAAGGCATTTTCTCAATTAGTGATCAAGGGGGGAGGGCCCAGCCCATTGTGGGTGGTGCCATCCATGGGCTGGCGGTCCTGGATTCTATAAGAAAGCAGGCTGAGCAAGCCATGATAAACAAGCCGCGCCTCTCCATGCCCTCTGCATTAGCTCCTGCCTCCGAGTTCCTGTCCTGACTGTTTCACTTACCTAGAATTGTAAGCCAAATAAACCTCTTCCTCCCCAAATTGCTTTGGTCATTGTGTTTTTGTCATAGAAAAACGTTAAGACAACAGGTTTCGGCTTATTATCACAATCCTGGGAGTTCCTATGTGCAACTGGTCTGTTGAGTCTGGAAAACACTGTTTTATAGATATTGACTGCCTCTGGCTCTAACAATCTTCAGCCCCCTCTTCCACAACGATCCCTGAGCCCTGGGAGTGAGGTGCCATGACTGGGTGGTGGGGGTGGGAAGCTTTCAACCATGGAAGGCAGAACACAGTAACCTAAAGGAGGGCAGGGGAACATGGCACTGGACGGTTAAGCTCTGGGGACGAAGCCATAGAGACTTGCCCTGTCCTATCAGTGATGTTAAAGAAATCCACAGAATACTCGGATATCCCACAATGAGAGAGGTTCTGAGTCTCAGCATGGTCTTAAGTCTTTGAAGGACAAGCATCCCCTTCCCAAACACAGGTGGGTGGTCACCCCACACTCTGTGCCAACATTTGTGCCATTGTTTACATTTCTTAGAGAAGCCCCCCAGTCCTCAGCTTTGTACCACTGAATGCGGATTCTACGTCTCCTGCAGTGCAGTGGCATCGTTAGCAGAGTGTGAGCACATGCAGCGCTGCCAACTGCTTCTGGGAAAAGCATAGCCTGGTAGCACTCAGAACCTGCAGCTCTGTGGAAGCCACTGTCCAAGTGAGCGCTCACCAGAAGCCCAGAATACAGGGTGGCAAAGCCGCTTAGATCCCGGGAAAGGGGGTACAGCTTCCCCATCCCCCACCCCCGGAGTCTCTAAAGAAATGGTAACTTTACAGCGCTTTGATGCCCTGGGATGAGCTCTTGGAAACCCCTTATCAGTCATTTCATAAACGATGCTTGGATTAGGTAAGATTACCACAGTTGCATACAGCCTAAAGCAAAGATCCCAGGATTTAAAAAAAAAAAAAGATGAATTCAGACCCACAGTTGCTATTTTCGCCTGCACTTCTGCATCGGATCCAACTCTACTTTTACCAGTCTACCGTGGGAAGGCGACTGCGCTGAGCTCCAGACAAAACCAGTGAGGACCGTGACCACATGAGAGACTGAAAAGAGCAAACATCTCTGTTTCGATTTACTAAAAACCTTGCGAATTTGCTAAAGGCGCTGCCTTTAAATTTTGCATTTTAAAAATGTATATTACTTTTGGTGCTAGGGGGAAGGAGATAATATAGGGACTAGGGCAGCTACGGGATAATAGGGGGAAAGGAAGAAGAAAACCAGGAACGTTACTTGGTGGTGTTGGTGGCGGGACCTCCCCAGATCTGACAGCGTGGTTCAGAGCTTTTGTGTGTGTGCTGCTTTTTAAAAAATTCATTCATTCATTCATTCACTTTACATCCCGATCAATACCCCCCTCGGCCCCTCCCCAAAGTCCCCTCCCCTAACCCCTGGACCCTTGAGGGTTCCCAGAGACTGAACCATCAACCAAAAAACATACATGGGCTGGACTTAGTCCCCCCCCCCCATATCTAGCCCCCCCCCCAACAACTGGAGCAGGGGCTGTCCCCAAAGCTGTTGCCTGTCTGTGGATCCCAGTCTGGCCTTGCCTCAGTGGGAGAGGATATGCAGAGCCCTTTACACCTTTTAAAACTATTTTCCTTTCACGATTCCAGCTTATAAATCTTAATATTTCACTTGTAATCACTTCAGAGTGCTCAGAATTTAATCTTTTAAGCCTTTAACATTGCATTTATAATTTTAATATGTTTGATTTGGAGACTTTCTCTGGTCATCAAACTTTAAAATTTGTATATATCTGTCCGTTAATGTTACAAAATCAGGAAGCTTAAGTTCTTTATTTGTCCAGCATTGCTTATAGTCCGGGTAAAATTATCTGATTCCTCTGGGACTAAATCAATGAACTCTTTCTTACTTGTTACCTTAAACCCAAACCGATATTTTAAATTTAACTTAAAAGTATAAATAATTTAGAAGTTATATAGTAAATTATAAATATCTTCTTTTTAAAATTATTTCTCTCTCTCTCTCTCTCCCTCTGTGTGTGTGTGTGTGTGTGTGTGTGTGTGTGTGTGTGTGTTTATGTGCCTCCCATGCATGGCGGATTCTGAATAACAGACCAGGGAATCCTATCCTCTGAAACTGGGCTTCCAGAGGCCTGTGAGCTGCCATGTGGGCACTGGGAATTGAACCTGGGTCCTCTGGAGGAGCAGCCAGTGCTTTTAACCATGGTGGCTCACAACATCTATAACTCTCGATCCTAAGGTCCAGGGACCCTGCAGCTTCTTCTAACTCAGCAGTTTTCGAGCTGTGTATGGGTCACCACCCTTTTGGGGGGGGTCAAATGTCCCTTTCACAGGGGTCACCTAAGACCATCAGAAAACACAGATACTTGCATTATGACTCATAACAAGAGCAAAATTACAGTTATGGAGTAGCGATGAAAATAATGTTATGGTTGGCGTCAGCACAGCGCGAGGGACTGAATTTATGGAGTTGCTCCATCTGGAAGGGTGAGAGCCATTGATCGAACTTTCTCAGGTACACACGTGGTGTGCATGCAAACATGCAGGCAAAACACTCAAAATTGACAAAATTAAATAAAAGAGCCTTTAAAAAATTTAATCATGGTGAGCATGGTGGCACATGTCTTTAATCTCTGCACTTGGAGAGGCAGGTGGATCTTTGAGTTGGAGGCTAGCCTGGTCTACCAAGTGAGTCCAGGGCAGCCCGAGCTATACAGAGAAACCCTGTCTCAGACAAAAAGGGAAAAAAAGTAATTAAGTAATTATAACCTGTTCCTGCCTTGCTATGTCTTACTTACAATAAATATAAATGCCATTTTATTCAATTCTATTTGTACATTTTATCTAACTGTCGAAAATAAAAATCATGGTGATTAAAATCTATATATAAAACATTACTAGGCTGATGAAAATGAAATAGAAAACCATTTAATAAAAACAGTAAAATGAAATACACTCATAGGGATGCCCTGAGCCTATGGAATTGAAATATGAAAGGCTAAGGCACTTGCCTTAGGGTTTCACTGCTGTGGAGAGACACCAAGACCAAGGCAACTTTTATAAAGGACAACATTTGATTGGGACTGGCTTACTGTTTCAGAGGCTCAGTCCATTATCATCATGGCAGGAAACATGGGGACATCCAACCAGATATGGTGTTGGAGAAGGAGCTGAGAGTTCTACATTTTGCTCTAAAGGCAGCCAGGAGAAGGATCTCTTCCACACTGAGTGGAGCCTGAGCATAGAAGCTTCAAAGCCTGCCTACACAGTGACACACGTCCTCCAACAAAGCCACGCCTCCAAATAGCGCCACTTCCCATGGGCCAAGCGTGTTCAAACCACCACAACACATAACATAGCCACAGATGAAGGAAATCACTAAAGCGGCCACTCAACCAGCATTGTTTAAACTGAGGCGGGTCATCTGCAGGGCCGTAAACAGGGAGCTAATTGGCAAGGGCAAGCACAGTTTAACTCAGGAGCTCCATAAATTACCAGGAACCCCGTTTTGTCAACACTGCTAAATATTTAGCCACATAAATTACAGCTATGTCACCCGAACCGGAGTAAATCCAAACAGGAAAGTCCTCTCGGTTGTTATTAGGAAACTCCAGGTCACTATTTAGAGTACAGAACATTCTGTGCTCCTGGTGTCTGATTTTATTAGAACGTCCTCGTTGTGTGTCTTTTTTTGCCCCTTGATTTTACTTCCTCGATTGTTTTGAGTATGTCAGTTACTGTTCTTATCAAGAGTAATCAGTAACTTAACACAGTGTTGGAAGTTTAACTCAGCATCACGTCATAGAGCAGCACAATGTGGGTTGAGTGGGGGTTGGACTCTCCCCAACGATGTTATTTGGGGACCTAAGTTTCTTACATAGGTGTCCTCCATGAAATCCTCTGAGTCTGCATGGAGACCTCTAGAGGGGGTTAGGAGGAGGGACACACTCTTTTCCGGGTTTCCTGACCTCTGCCTGTAGCATGTTGGCCAGAGCTGAGCTAGGTGGTCCTATCTACCCAAGAGGATGTTTCCTGAAATGGGAAAGATCTTGATGAGCTCTCATGCATCCCCACATTACATCCCAATTCTAAGTTAATATCCAGTGCTTTCTTCAATACAAATTGCTCTCATTGATCAGAAAGAAACCAGTGTCCTGGCTGGTTATAGGTCAATAGGAAATGCCTCTGTGAGATCCAGCCATAGGGCATTTTCTCAATTAGTGATCAGTGAGAGAGGGTTTAACCCACTGTGGGTGGTGCCATCCCTGGGCTGGTAGTCCTGAGTTCTATAAGAAAGCAAGCTGAGCAAGCCATGGGAGCAAGCCGGTAAGCAGCACCCCTCCATGGCCTCTGCATCAGCTCCTGCTTCCAAGTTCCTTCCCTGTGTGAGTTCCTATCCTGACTTCCTTCAGTGATGAACAGTGCTGTGGAAGCCTAAGTGAATACCTTCCTCCCCCAGTTGCTTTTTGGTGTTCCTGCATGTGCATGAGCATGCATTCAAATGTGAAGACCAGAAGTTGACATTGGGTGTGGTGTCCTCCCCAATTGCTCTTTGCCTCATTGTTTGAGACAGGGTCTCCCACTCATGTGAAATTCACTATATTGGCTAGGCTGAGGGGCCAACAAGCCCCTAAGATACTCCTGTCTCCATCCCTGTGTCACAGACTTACAGAGGCAGATGTATGTTGCCATGTTTGGTTTTTTTCATGAGTGACAAAGATTCAAACTCAGACCCTTACCCCACACAGCAAGCACTTTACTGACTGACCATGGCCCCAGCTTCTAACAGGTGAAATTTTAGGTCCAGTCAGCTAAAAACCAAGAGTGAATAAAAGGTAAGTTACAGGGAAGTCTTTGTGTGGAGGTAGAGCATGGAAAGGTGTACGTATTCAAAAGCATTTCTTTGTTTTTAAGACAAATTTTTTTTTAAAAAGAAATTATTGGTTATATTATTTATTTATACTTCAAATGTTATCCCCCTTCCCAGTTTCCCCTCCAGAAACCCCCTATCCCATCTCCCTCTCCCTGCTTCTATGAAGATGCCCCCCCCACACCCCCACCCTAGCATTCTCCTAGGCTGGAGAATGGAGCCTTCACAGGATCAAGGGCCTCCCCTCCCACTGATGCCAGATAAGGCCCTCCTCTTGCTACATAAGCAGCTGGAGCCATGGGTCCCTCCAGGTGTATTCTTTGCTTGGTACTTTAGTCCCTGGGAGCTCTGGGAAATACAGGAACAAAGAGTGGCGCAGAGACTGAATGAAGGAAAGGCCATTCAGAGACTGCCCCACCTAAGGATCCATTCCATATGCAGCCACTAAACCCAGACATTACTGCTGATGCCAAGAAGTGCTTGCCGACAGGAGCTCGGTATAGCTGTCCCCTGAGAGGCTCTGCCAGAACCTGACCAATTCAGATGTGGATGCACACAGCCAACCATTGGATTGAGCACAGGGACTCCAATGGAGGAATTAGGGGAAGGACTGAAGGAGCTGAAGGGGTTTGCAACCCCATAGGAAGAACAACAATATCAACCAAGAAGATTTTTTTATCTGCTCAGATTATCATCAGGACCAGTTTTGTTGTTGTTGTTGTTGTTGTGGTTGTTTTGTTATGTTTTGTTTTTCGAGACAGGGTTTCTCTGTGTAGCCCTGGCTGTCCTGGAACTCACTCTGTAGACCAGGCTGGCCTTGAACTCAGAAATCTGCCTGCCTCTGCCTCCCGAGTGCTGGGATTAAAGGCATGCGCCTCCACTGCCCGGCTCAGGACCAGTTTTAAAACCTAGTTTGGCACAAGAGCTAAATTGAGGCAATAAACTTTATATAATTTCTTTTTAATCCCTACTTACTTAAGAAACAAGCTTTGGAATGTTTATTTCACACATGTCAAATGTGTCATATGACACATTTCAAAATGTGTTAGTCGGAGTAACCCAAATCATGACAATGGAAGTTTATTGGAATAAATGAAAACAAAAAGCATCCCTCGTGTACCAAATTCAATGCAGAAAGAAGAAAATGCTGAGCCTATAAGTGCTGCTTAGCTTTGGAAAGTTATCAACTCAAATTACATTAATTTTGCCTCACATCTTGCATAAAAATTTAAAATGCATAAACCGTCAGTCGGTACATTTCTGCAGTTAAATGAAATCATCCAAACATAAGCAGCATTTGCATCCCAAATATATCTTTAAAAGTCAAAAGAATTTTTTTTGGAAAAAAAAAAGAGAGAGAGAGCGAGAGCATTAGGTTCAACTTCTACAGAAGCACATGCTAACCGCTTCACGTCAAAGTGCATTTCCAGACCTCTTACACAGTAGTCCCCACAGTGGTGAAGATCCAGTATTCATGCACTGCTAAGGTGTGGATGAAAAACCATGCCAGAGATGTTGGCTTAAAAATGGTGGGAGACCTGGGCAGTGGTGGCGCACGCCTTTAATCCCAGCGCTTGGGAGGCAGAGACAGGTGGATTGAGATAGGTGGATTTCTGAATTCGAGGCCAGCCTGGTCTACAGAGTGAGTTCCAGGACAGCCAGGGCTACACAGAGAAACCTTGTCTCGAAAAACAACAACAACAACAACAACAACAACAACAAACAGTTGAGTAAAAATGGTGGGAGAGAGCTCTCAACTGCCATTTTCCAGTGAATCCATAGCCAGACAGATCTGGGTATCGACTAATGGTGCGGAGACAAAACCGCAGAAAAGAAATCTGACGAAGTATTGTTATTGTGACTGCATGATCGCACGGGTGCTACTGCAACCGACCTTGTACCTACACTTTAAATGTGACTGCCGTGGGAAGGAGGGATTCTTTCATCTTCTTAGCCAACAAATACATCTGCGAACTATATAAAACCAGAAAGGATTATGTCGTCCATAAATGTGTCTGGCGTTTGGGATTTTTAGGTAGGATCATATTCTGAAGGCACAGCTGCAGTTACTGGAACACGTTCTGGGTTAGTTAGCCAGAGTCAGGACTGTGTGCCAAGGTGTAGATCAACAAGCCACTTCCTCCATTAAGAAAGACGTCCGTGGAATATTGAGATTCTTGGATCAGAAATTCCACAGAAAGAGCATTTAAACGGCATTATAATTTGACAGAGCTAGTTGTTGGTAAAGGATCTAATAAGAATATTGATCCATATTCAGTATAAAAAATCAAAGTGCCGACTAGGATTATGGCTTCTTCCATTCTCCTGTGTCACTGGCTTCCCTACACAGCATGGAAACTATCCATGTGCACAATATTCCCTACAAGTGGCACATCATCAACTCAAAGAAAATTGGAGAATTATCCGGTAAGCCTATTTGTCATGTGAAATCCCTTAAACACTGATAAAACTGATCTTCAGTATGGCGGTAGAAGCCACTTATCTGAGTCCGTCATCTAACTGCGTCTCTTCATAAATTTTTTTCTTCTTTAATGTTTGACCTGATTTTATTTATTGAAACGCAAGTTTATATGTATCAATCTAATAATAAATGGATTAATGTTAAAAACATAGATTTTTGTATATTTTGTTTTCATTTCACTTTTTTTTTTTTTTTTTTTCTGAGACAGGGTCTCATATAGCCTAGGCTAGCCTAGAATTCCCTATGTAGCAGAGGATGACTTTGAACTTCTGGTCTTCCTGCCTCCACCTCCCACAGGCTGGGATTAAAGGCTTTGGACATCCAGCCCTGTTTATGGAGATTGAACCCAGAGCCTTGTACGTGGTAGAAAAGCTCTCTACAGCTGAACTACACCCCCAGATCTTGTTTCAATTTTTAAGAATTTATTTTTATTATCCTAAAAGAACCACTGGTCTCTAGCAGAGTGAAATAAACAAAAGGAGGAAGATTCTTAAGACATTTTTGAAAAATGCTACTTCAGCGGGTCAGCCTGATTAATACAAAGTGCCCATGAGCCCAAAGAGACGTTCTTAACTAGAACCCAGGCACCCCAGACTTAGGCAAATGGGAAACGCTTAAATCCCCATAACTCAGATGGTGAAAGGAGAAAACTGACTCCCACATGCTTTCCTCTGACCTCTGACCTCCGCGCATTACCTTCATGAGTACCTCCCCCATCCCCCTTCCCCTTCAGACTCCCAGACCCAAAGGCCCTGTGCCTGGTTCCTGGGTGCAAGCAAACTTCTCTCCTTGATCGTTTGCTAAGGGTAGACACAGTGCAGCCAACATTTGAACCCAAAGTGTAGGTTGTTTATGAGGACAAGGGTGGATCTTGAGTGTAGGTCGTATGTACACAAAGCTCCTCAGCCTTCGAATAGCCCTGGGGGCTAGAAGGCAGCTCCTACAGTAGAGAATTCAGACCCTCTAAATCAGAACCAATGTTAAAGCGATCTATTTTCAAGGCAGAATGATAGGATATATGTACTAGTCAGTAGCTCTGTTCATGGTGTGACTCTTTGGGACATTTGGAACAAGAACGCTCCAACTGTTATTTTGTGCAGACCCCACGATCTTTAAAGAAGCACTTGTCCAGATGTTAGCCACACGTGGAGCCAGACTGGGCAACCCACAAGCAAGGGATATATGAGCTAAGGATAGGCAGGAGATTGGGAAGACGCGAAGTCAGTCCTACATACAAACTACCTGTTTGCATCCCAGGGCGGCTGCCTACGAGCACTAGACCTTGAGCCTATCCTTCGGCATCTCAACATTCTCCTGGGAGCCAGAGATGGTCAAAACGCCTACGTCACAGACCTATTATGAGGATCAGATAAATTCATCCAGGTGAAGCCCACAGAAGAAAGCTGGTATAGCTTCTTCTGTAAGTAAGCAATAATGCCAAGAAAGTGGCTAAGTTACTGAAGAAGGACCACAGCACAGGTAGAGATGATGCTCAAATAAGCTTCAGCAGGCACAGAGCGAGTCCTCGGCTCTCAGCTTGGTGCCTGGCAGGGGGAGAGTGATTGGTATACATGGGTGGATTTGAGATGGCCCCTGAGAGTGTACGGAAGAATCTTTGCACTCCACACAGTGGGAAGATCAAGGGGATCCTGTGTAAGCTTACTGGATCCAAATGCAGGAAGTATCTTCAAAGGATATTTCGATTCACAGGAAGTTAGCCTGAGATAGGATGAGTGGGCAGAGATGGCTCTCTTTTATTTAGCTTAGTGATCCTAGCAGAAACTATGCTTCAAATAATAATAATAAAATAATAATAATAATAATAATAATAATAATAATAATAATAATCTGACAGCATGTGGAACAGGAGATAGTACCTGGAGGGGATGTACAGTGGTAGAAAGTTCTTTCATGTCGGAGGAAACAGGGGCAGACTTGTTCCAGAGAGAAAGAAACTCGTGGGGAGAAAGAAGTGATTAATGGGGCAGGAATCTAGAAGCACGGGAGGAAATCCTTTCAAAAGAAAAAGATTGGGGAGTCAGTCTTAACCATACCTGGGGTGGAAGGAAGGAAGCGGAGCAGTCGCTGAACATAGAGAGAAATTTGGAGGAGCATTAAGTTGAAGGTTTTTTAAGTTCATGCAGACACTTGGCTTTCTAAACACAGCTAATGGGTTGAACACAGCTAATGGGTTGAACACAGCTAATGGGTTGGGAGCATAGTTTTCTCCCCATTGTGGTATATTCTCTAAATTGGCTTATTCATTCCATCTAGCTTGTCAGCCCCACACTCCATGGTGAGTTTAGTCAGCTATAAGCTAAGGACTGAATTTAGCCTGGTGGTTTGTTTTTCTACAAACCTCAAGCTAAAGATGGCTTTTATCTTTTTTGCTGAGGTACGATGCACATGACAATTCCTATTTTAATGCCTTTTACTATACAGGGGTATTGAGTCACAGGGTCTCCAGAACGCTCCTATCTGAAACAGAAACCTGTGCTCATAAACAAGAACTCTGCATCGGCTCCCATCCCAGGTCCCAGTAAGCGCTGTTCTGCTTCTGTTTCTGTGTTTGCCTATTCTGGGTCCCTCACATGTGTGCAGCGGCAAACCAGTGTCTGCACTTTTTTTTTTTTCTTGTTGGTTTTTTGAGACAGGGTTTCTCTGTATAGTCCTGGAACTCACTCTGTAGACCAGGCTGGCCTTGAACTCAGAAATCCACCTGCCTCTGCCTCCCGAGTGCTGGGACTAAAGGCGTGCGCCACCACTGTCTGGCCAGTGTCTGCACTTTTCTATCTGCTTTTCCACTTCCCGGCATGCTTTCAAGGTTCATCCATGCTGTGAAATGTGCCAGAATATTGTTTTTTTGTTTTATTTATTTATTTTTTGATGACTGAATAACACACACACACACACACACACACACTCATGAAATAATACTCATATAAAAATGGAAAAAAGAAATACTTTTATAATAATAATAGATACGAGTATTATTTCTTTTTATTCCCTTTTACCATTCAGAGGCATTAAGAACATTCACTTAATGAACTTAGTGAAGCCTTCATTGCTACCCATTTCCAGAATGACATTTCTGTCTTCATTCATTCATCTGCTTAGAAATGTTTGGGTTATTTTCACTTTGATTCAATTGTGGAGAAAGCTGTTACGTGGTCAATGACCTTTGTTTGTGTCTGTCTTCAGTCGACTAGCCTGTGTATGTAAGGTCCACATCACACACTAATTCTATTGAGAGACAGCTAACTGTTTTCATTGTGAACAGACCATTCGCTTCCTTGCAGCGCAGCCACACTTGAAGTCTGTTGCTTTACATCCACACAAACACCTGTTTTCTGCTTTAACTTTGGTTTTGACAACAGCCACCCCACTAGACGGGAAGTGGTAAACCGTTGTTCTTTAATTGTGATACAATACGTGTAATGTAGCATTTGCCATCCGTGACGTTTGAAGTCGTGTGGTTCGGCAGCAGTGGCTTATTCAGAGATTTATGAAAGGAACAACATGGAACACAACCAATGTACAGAAATCCGTGTGGGTTTACCATGCCAATCGCAGCGGATACTCTAACGTGGCTTGCACACTGCCCTTGACTGGATCACCTCCCTGGTCTTGTACACGCCGGAGACCAAGTTTAGCTTAGTGGTCGGTCTGTGTACAAACCTCTCTGGGACTCTCTCATCTATCTTTACCCACTAAACAATTACTTTCTATTCTTCCCTTTGCTCAACTCCTAGCTACACCGATTCTATCCATTTTGTGTGTGTGTGTCTATGAACTTGACCCAGAATCATGGGATCGTACGTAGTGTGTGATTTGTGATCGAGCTACGTTCACTCCAGGTTGTTCTCAGACTTTGTCTGCCTCGTAGCATGTGAACCAGCTTCCTTGTCAGGGGTAAATGATACTCTACTACATGCACACACTACATTCTGCTTGTCTGCGGACAGGTATTGTGCTGTTTCTGCCCTTGGCTACCAGGACTGTATTGCTACGGAATGGTTTCGTGTTTATTGGTTATTTGCATATTTGCAACGTCTCCTTAAGTCCTTTGCTCGTTTTAAATCAAGTTGTTTTGCTGTTGTTATTCTTGAGTTTTAAGCCTTCTTCATATTCTGGGTATTAATCTCTTATTAGAGATGTAATCTGCAATTTTCTCCCATTCTGTCAATTGCCTTTTAAGCCTGTTGGCTACACACATGAGAATCTGTGAGTTTACATGGGTTAGATGTGAGCTGTCTAACATTCTTTTAAAAAATCTCATCCCGCTCAATAGCTAGAGGAGGCCTCTGTCACTTGCAAGCAAAAAACCTGACTACTACATGCACCTGAGAAAGTCACTGTTATCATTAGTATGTCCTCAGAAGGCAGGGTTTGAGGGACACTCTCAATAATGTGATTTTTCTCTCAACTGTATTTACTGACTGTAGACTTCTAGTGTCTGTAAAACTGGGTTAATGGAGTGTGTGTGTGTGTGTGTGTGTGTGTGTGTGTGTAGATAGATAGATAGATAGATAGATAGACAGACAGACAATGAAGATTGTCCAAAGAGTAGACACAGGATATAAACACACAAAGGAGTTCTGTAGTGGGAAATGGCCACTGGAAGAGCACATTTCACTGTGGAGATATGCCCCCCCTGCGTGCCACCCCACCCAAGGTTACATTGCCATAACCGGATCACACATGGCTGAGAAAGTGTACAGCCCCAGGGGTTTCTCTTTGTGGAGCAGAAATCCTAGGATCACCTCAACAGAAGGCCCATGTCACAGAAGCAATGGTTGATCATGGACCAGTCTTGAAGGGAACAGACGGAGGACAGGGTGCTGTGGACCAGAAAGAATTCAGAATCCTTAGCTATTCTACTGACACTGAGTGTGTAACTCCATTCAGAGGTGCTCCTGCTTCTCCCAGGCCACAATTAAACACTTAAAAAAGTAAAATTATGTGATTAGAATGCTTTATTGTTATGTATGCTCATGAACTTGCCCACGCAGCCATGTGGGAGAGTAACTGCGGCCTCATCACAAAAACAAAACTCTGGACATGACCCCATTACAGGAACAAGTGTGCCTTTCTGACCTTTTCTTTTCCTTCACCATTTGTTTGTCTGTTTTTACGGATTTTGCTCTTTAGTTCTTCATGTGAGCATACTGGTCCCACTGAGAAAGAAACTATTCTATCTCATGTTCACCAATAATAAAGTTCTGTTTTCAGTCTTACTCCATAGAAGGAAAGTCGGGCGTGGGACCTGAAGAAAGTAATTTAAAATGGCCAAAAGTAAACATTCACCCTGCAAAGCTCACAAGATGATTCCTAAAGAGATCAGAACAACAGAAGCAAACAGAAGCCCCGTAAGAACCTTCCATGTATGGAATAAAAAGGTCGGCACTCCATATGTCCTGACTTCAGAGAGGAGCGACTCTGGCAGAGGTGAGAAGGGGTTCACCCTGGATGCCCACACCCACTGGACTATGTCACCTGGGCCACCGCCCTCTGTAGGAGAAGCACAGCTGGTGTAATCATCTGTGCCAAACCAACTAATGACAAGTAGCATCAAACATCTGAGAAATAATTAACTGCTCGCTCTTCAGTTTTCAGCCTGCAATTAAACAAGTGCAGATGTAATTATTCGTGAATGTAATTTTTCCAGCAACAAATAATTGTGGCTAACGAACTGCCTGAATTGTGAAAGGGAGATGTAATTGGACCCCCTTTAATAAGTTGGTGCTTAAGATAGATGTCGGCATATAATTTGATTAGTGGAAAAACACCCATGATTTCTTTATTGCATTTTTATATTTTAACAACTGCTTTCCCTAGCCCATTTGTGGTCCTTACTGAAGCATCGTCAGCATAGTTATATTCTTAATTAAGCCCTAAGCAATGCCAAATCACAGAGGAGGCAGCTAGGAGTCCTACTCAGGCCTCGTGAGTACCTTACAGACAGCACGGAAGAGTCACAGATAAAAGGCCCAAACTTGGAAGGATGCAAATTACTGTGTTCTGCTCGAAATAGCAAGAGATCCCCAAACAGGAACGGAGCCCAGCACCTGGCTGCAGAAGACACAGCTGGTCTCTCCTGGTTGATACTGTTGCATCTTCTTCTGCATTCCGTCATCTTTCAAATATGCCTTCACTTTAACCCAGAGGGCCTGTGTCTTTCTGTTTGCATATCTGTCTTGTCCCTGTCTTGTGGGCTGCCAAAGGAAAACACTTAATACTTTTTGGATCATTTCTTTTCCTTGGCGAATTCAATTTCTGCTTATAGAAGAAAAAAAATCACTAAAATTAGTTCCAGTCAAAACAAACAGAGTAACTAGCCAACAGGAGGACCTCTGAAAGGATTTGATTTCTTTCTTTTGTGTCAGTGTCTCCTCGTTTGGTAAGCTGGCCTCCTCTCCACTGTGAGGAATATTCTCCAGGTGAAAGGTTATATAAGCTGATAGTTCTTCCATTGGAGCGCCTAGGCTTAAGTAGAATGGTGGTGGTGGTAGTGGTGCTGGTGGTGGTGCTGGTGGTGGTGCTGGTGGTGGTGCTGGTGGTGGTGGTGGTGGTGGTAGTGGTGTGGTGTGTGTGTGTGTGTGTGTGTGTGTGTGTAGGTCTATAGGTATACATATTTGAGCATGCATTTAGAGCACAGACAATTTTTTTTGAGTGTTTTCTTCAGGAGCTGTCTAGTTTCATCCCTCACTGGCCTAAAGCTTTCCAAGTGGGTCAAGCTGGCTAGTGAGCCTCAGAGATCCATGTGTCCCTATCTCCCCAGCACTGCGATTACAAGCATGAGCCACCATGCCTGGCTTTATTATTTGGACATTGAACTCAGGTTCTCAGGCTTGCAACACATGCATATTATTGACTGTGCTGTCTCCCCAGCTCTGCTCTTTGGGGCTTTGTTTTCTAGCCTGTAAAAGAGAGATAATAGCAATACCTACCCATTTTATAAGACTGTCGTAAATAATAAGCAATGTAACATATGTAAGGAATTCACAATATGCCTGGCGTATAAAATGAGCTCAGTAAAGGCAAGCTTTATTAATGCTGAAAGACAGGAGTGACACAGGCAACTGTAGGCGTCCATCAACCTGGCTTAGTGGCCCGTGAGATGGTTGGTTTTACCTGTCAACTTGCCATGGGCTAGAATCAGCTGTGAAGACAGCCTGTAAGTGAGAGATTCCTTACCTAGGTTGGGTTTGGCCTGTAGGTATATCTGTGGGTGATTGTCTGGTTTGCCTTAAATGAATGAAAGGGAATGGAAGCCCTACCTCCACCTTTTCACGAGCTGGGCAGTAAAAATGAAGAAAGCTATCAGAGAGCAAGCAAGCTGGCAGCACCCATGTACTCGCTTCTCCTTGCTCTTGACTGTGAATGTCATGTGACCAGCTGCTTGAGTTCTCGATGTGACCCCCTCCCCTCAATAATTGGGCCGTGGCCTACTGGAAAACAAGCAAAATAAACTTATTCTAAGTATGACTATTTTGTTTTTAGATTCTATTTAATCGTAGGGAGAAACTAAATTCAAGGTCCCAGCCTCTAGGGGAACCGAGGACTTCCCTCTAGCCGAACAGCTTCTGTTGTAAACAGTTGTCTGAGTCCAGACATCTCAGGGACAACTTGTAAGGAGACAGTTATCTGAGTTCATCCATCTCAAGGATAACTTCTCCATCTTGCTGGCAGGGTCAAACAGGTTCATGTTCCCAGGCTAGGAATGAACGCCTATTCTACTTCTCCAGTGGTCTGTTAATGACTAATGAATATAAGAAATTGCTGTTATCTAAACCAAGGTGCATAAGTTGTAAAAATATATAACCAATTGCCTCTTATGCAGTTGGCCTGCTCCTGTCCCCTTATCACTCTGAGCTCCAGACCTGAAGTCTAGGAGAATGAATTAAGGACCTTGAAGCCAGGTGCCCTGGATACCACCCAGTCTCCACTGGGTGCTCCCTTACTTAACCCATAACGTCAAGATACAGTTGAATAACACTACAGCCCCCCCCCCCCCCGGTTTTGTGTTCCCATTCTTTAAAAATGTACAATCTCCTTTCGCAGACAACATTCAGATCCCAACTGGCTGCTTGCCTGAGCACTCACAAAATAAAGCTTTCGATTTTAAGCTTCTGTATCTGAAGTGAGTTTTCTTAGCTTCTACCCAGAACCCAACATAGCCCAGAATAGTAAAGAAACAAATCCTTTCTTCCCTGTGTTGCTGTTGGTCAGAGTGTTTGTCACAGCAACGGAAATGAATCTAAAACATGCCCTCAAAAGGCAAGAGGGCACATTTACATTCCAGCATGACATGAACAACTTAGTCTGTGGATTCTTTATGGCTGGTCCTATAGAAGGAGCTTGCCCTGTCTTATCTCAGGTTTCACTGCTGGTCTGGGAGGAGAGGACCAGTCTTAGCCTCCCTTTCCAAGTGAGCAAAATCAGGCTTACAAAACCTGTACAGAGAAAAGAAGGATTGGCAAACTTTTTCTGTAAAGATTCGACAAGAAACCTTCAGCCACTGTGGGCAAAATGGTGTCTGTCACAGATCATTCTCAACACTACCACTCTGGAGAGGAAGGAGCCGTAGGCACACATAAACAAATACAATAACTCAGAGGGAGCGGTTTATGAGCACACAGGTCTGACTTCTCTAATCTTTGTCATGTGTCAAAGAACACTGTTCTTTTGTTTATTTTGGTTTTTCCAACCACTTAAAATAGTAAAAAAAAAAAATTAAAAAAAAATATTAAACTGAAGAACTTTTTGTTGTTGTTTGTTTGACACAATGTCTCACTATGTAGCTCTTGCTGTCCTGGAACTCACTCTGTAGACCAGGCTGGCCTCCAACTTGGCTCTGCCGTCTGAGTGCTGGGATTAAAGACCTGTGCCACCAGACCCAGCATAACCTTCACTTGTATCTTTGTTTGGGATGTTCTTGTCTGCTCTCTTGCTGTATTGAGTATTGAACTCTGTACGTTGTGCACGTTGGCTAAGAGCTCCACCTCCGAGCCACAAGCCCCTGAATAACTCTTCAAAAGCAGGCAGTGCAGCAGGCTGGACGTAGTTCTTGGCCTGCTGGGTGCTGATTCTGGATTGAGCCACTTTCCCAAAGTTATATGCCTAAAAGCCTTGCTGCTCCAGGCCTAGGGGCCAAGACTTTGGGGTATGTACCCGTAACCTCTACTGTGTGAGCTTCTCATTGCTGGGGGTGTGTGTGGGGATGCATCATAGTTGATTTGAGTCAGGACTATAAACATATTTAAGTCTTTGAAGTCGTCAGGAAAGTGCTAACCACCCTTTCCATGGAATGCTGGCACCCCTCACTGGGATCTGGCCTGACTATACTGATGTCCCAGGAAAACAGTCTAGCAAACAATTCTTGATTGCAGACACACAAATAGGTTCTCTCTGGTGGGGAGAAGGCTTTCCTTGTTGTGGAAAGGCCATTGTGTATCCATTTGCAAGTTCATTTCAATATTCCTGACCAATATTTTGACCAGTTATAAGCATGGTTCCCTCAGGGAACACCCTTCATACCTGTTCAGTTTTGACTTTGAAGGATACTGAAGATTTTCCCTTCTTGGAAGATTATCCTCCAGCAGTCTGGGGGGTCTTCCGCTAGGCTATTCAGTGGATTCAGCTGAGGGAGCCCAGCAGGGTACAACGGCAGACACCATACAGCCCACAGCCAGAGTGACCCTGCATCTGCCCTTCAGCTCTGTAGGTACATACACGGAGAAGGGTGAGGGGTGTCTGTCTCCTGAGATTCTAACTTGAATGTTCTTCCTATTCATTTGCTGCTTGGGTTATATTTTTATTTGTTTATGACTTCATTTTGTCCATCAGAGCAGCTGTGGTTGGGAATTTGATTAACACTCTGATTTCTGTAAATGGGTGTCTGGATTATAGAAATCTGTTTTCCAAGGGATTTCTTAGTCTTTTAAAAGCTTGTTTGGGTGTCCACTTGACTATTTTCAGTTATATTGTAGGGGGGGGGGGAGAGGGGAGAGGGGAGGAGAGGGAGAAGGGGAGAGTGACAGAGAAAGGGAGGGAAGGAAGGAGAAAGGGAGGAAGAGAGAGTGGAGAGAGGAGGAAAGGAGAGAGAGAGAGAGAGAGAGAGAGAGAGAGAGCACTATAATGCTGGTTTTGAAGGCAGGGGGAAGATTCATATATTAGCAGCCTCAGGAAGATGGAGAGGAGGGACGCACGCTCTAGAGCCCCCCTTAATTTGAGCTCTTAAGTTCTAGTTCAGACTCCTGAACTCTAGAACTGTAAAGTGGTAAACATATGCTACTTTAAGTCAGTCTGTGGCTCTTCGTCACAGTAGCAACAAGGAGATAGTCGCCAATTATCAAGAGTCAACACATCCTTTCTTCTGGATAGTATTGGACCCGGTTGTTCCATGGTTAAGGTCTGGAAGGTCAATACTGAGAAGGATGCTCATTCAGTCGGGTCCTGCAAGCACTTTGAAAAAGCTAATAACCACAACCAAGAAAAGGAGTCCAAGGATCTAGGCTGAAAGGCCCCAGATACCTCCAGGTATCTGCATCTGTAGGTGCCACAGGGAAACCTGATGGAGTTTCTTCAGCCTAGTTTCCCAGCTCTGGATAGTAAGTAAGAGCCCAACTGGATTCTAGATGAAACTTCTGGCAAAGGGAACGTATCACGGACTTCACAGCACACACAGTGCTCACCTGTGTGATCAGGCCAAACTCTAAGAACTAGACATAGTTTTGTAAACATGAGTAACCTATCTTTGAGATTACCTTTTATAGTAAATAGAGAAGCAAGTATAAAGAAATATTTAGACTGTAAAATAAGCCAAAAAGAGCTGGGGACAGGCTCGCTGGGTAGAAGTACTTGCCACACAAGTCTGACAAGCTATTTGGTCGCCAGAAGCCATGTTAGAAGGAGAAAGCCAACTCTCTGATCTCTACGTGGGTTACACGCACTTGAGATACTCACAGATAAAGACAGACAGACAGACAGACACACACACACGTGCAGGATAAAATATCTTACATCTGGCAATTCTTTTAGCACAGTGCTGGAGCCGTCAGAAATTATCTGATTTACATGGAATACACTGTGTTTTCACTAGGCTCTTATGACTGTAAGTTATGGAAAAATTTTAAAGATGTAAATAATTTTTTATCCATGGGTATGAAAATAAATTCTACCCAATGACAGAAAAACAAAATCCAGCTTTGTATCTATCTAAAAAATTAATTTCAACATTTCTGACCTGCTATGCAAATTTTTTATTCAAAGATTTATTTATTTTTATTTTATGTGTCTGGAATGTTTTCCCTGAGTGAATGTTTACACATCACATGTGTCAGTACCTGAGGCAGTGAGAAGGGGGTGATAGATTCCCTGGAACTGGAGTTCTGGCCGGTTGTGAGCTTCCATGTGGGTACTGAGAACCCTGACCTCTGCAAGAACAGCAAGTGCTGTAAACCATTGACCCATCTCTCCAGCCTGCTGTGTACGCCTCTCATTTGCTGTCATTCTAGTTCATTAGATGAGTTAGGAGAACCCTTAATATTCACAGTGTATCTGAATGATGGTCATAATTTTATCTTTTTTGAAAGCTAACTTTTAATGAAGACTTAGGTAATAGCATTAATATTTTACACAGGCCTTCTAAAAGAAATTCTGATTTTGTAGGGTCTGTCTTATGATTAAAACCTCTATTTATTAAAGGCACACTTCATTTATTTTAAAAAGTAAGTCTCTCTAATTTCACCGATTTGCCCGACTTTTACTCTAAAAAGCTAAATAAAAATCCCAAGGATCCATCTTTTTCAATGGGGTTATCTGGGTACATTGTTCTAACCAAACTTGGCCTCAGTTTCTACTGTAGTCTCACAACACAGGTCACAGGCTGCTCCAGACACTGATACCGTACGCTTGGGGAGAGAGTCCCCATACCATGCAGGCAAGCCATGCTGCCAAAGACAGCAGCTGGATGCCATTACATTAACTCCATTCAATTCCAAGGCTATATGCCCGGTGTCGCATCCTGTAGGCAAGCCTCCAGCCCCGCTTCAGACATTCATCATAATAAACAGATGCCTAACCCTCTTCCACTGAGGAAAGCACTTATATTTACTGTTTATTAGAAAGGATATGACAAATAACAGGATAGAGGAAAGCATGAATAATGACAGGTATGAGGTATTCACGCCCCCTTTGCCCTCTGACCCCTCAGGAACTGCCACTTGTTCAAGGCCATCTTGACACGCTCCAGATTCTTCTTCAGGGGTTTCCTGGAGACTTCATTACATAAGCACCATGAAAGTACAGTCAACCATGCAGACATGCAATGGACACAGAAGGTCTGTTCTAAAGCTACCAGACTGAGTGGGAAACATGGAGAAGCCTGTCTGTCTGGATTCCTCTGGACTTCACTGTGCTGACACCTCCTCCCAGGTATCCCTTCTGCAGTGGAGGTTTTATGACCTATTACCAGACAAGATAGTGTCTTTATGCCACACCAAGGCAGAAAGAAGAAGGATTTAAGTTCCTACAATCCACCTCAAAGCCCAGTCACCTAGTCCATCTGCCTCTTTCTGGTTGCTCCATCGCTTCCAGAAAGGGATGTTTGCTTATTTATTTATTCATTTGCCAGAACTGAGTGGAAAATTAGGAAGACTCTCCCACTCCCATCACTTTTCAAACATACTGCATGCATGCTCCTATTGGACATAATTGTCTTCGTCTTAAGAGCTTTAGACATAGTTATTGTTAATAGGTCAATGATTTAAACAACAAAACAAAAGGCAAAGCTTGGGCTGTTAGCAATTCGAATCTGTGTCAAGTTCATTCCCATTTTGGTCTGTTGCACATTGCTATGTGTTCCTGCTTCTTCAATTTGTGTTTGTTTGGTTGGTTGGTTGGGGATTGACTGGGTCTCGATCTATAGCCCTGGCTGTCCTGGAACTTGGTACATAGAGCACAGTGACCTTGAACTCACAGAAATCCACCTGCCTCTGCCTCCTGAGTGCCTGGATTAACACCATGGGCCACTTGGCTGATATCTAGGAGGTTCCTAGTGTTTGTCCTGTCTAGTGTCCCAGCCCCCACTCAGGTCTGATGGAGTCTTTATCTTTCCAGGGTCTGCCTCCAGCTATGGAGCAACTTTAAAAAGGATGCTCCTGCTCCTCAGTCCATTGACTTCAAATGCACTCCACAGGTTTCACAATGTGCAAAACAGCCACGTGCTCTGTCCCTGTAGGCTTTTATCTGGCTCGTCATACAGTCTACAGCAGTGGCTATGAAAGTCTCTTGGACCAGTAGCATCTCTATCTCTAGAAACTTCACAGAAACATAAGATTCCCAAGTTCACCCTCAACCTACTGAACCTGCTGGATTGGAAACTCTGGGGGTGGGGCTTCCACAATCTCTCAAGTTACTTCTAATGTCCAGTGAAGTCTGAGACCGCTGGCTTGTAGCACCTTCATCAGAGGATGGGAGACTTAACTCTGCTCTACTGTCCAGTCCTAGGCTGGTTGGTATCTTGACATCTGGTTGCAAAGGTCATCATGTGGTCATTGGTCACTCAGTTACTTCTGCTTACAGATTTTCCACTTTTTCATTTGATAAGCAGCCCCATGACTGGATGACCCCCAATTCCTTTTTCTTATCTAGGAAGGCTCTCACCCCTCTCAGAATGGACAGATGCTGTCCAAACAGAGTGGAAGAACAGTCTAAGCTAGGTCTTCAGGTCTACAAAGACATTGTCCCCAACTATATTCTCCCCTTCCTGAATCCCACAAAATAAGGCTTTAAAAAAGACAACCCCTCACCCTCCAAAAGGCCAGATGCATGCTGTAATCCCAGACTCAGGAGATGGAGGCAGGGGCATCAGAAGTTCAAGGTCAGCCTTGGCTACATAGCAAAGGCAGCATGGACTACATAAGACCTCCATCTCTGAAGAGTTCAGAGTTTTTATTTATAGACTTAACAGCAGCATTACCTCCAACAACAGAAAAATGTTCTTTAACCATTTCTGGGTTTCTCACAGGGTGTGAAGGTTGTCCTGAGCTGGGGGAATCAGCTGCTTCTCTGGGAGCTTTCTTTAACCAACATCATGGAGCAAGATCCTTTCTGTAACACGGGACCTACATTCAGGCAAGGTTGGCCAAAGAATTTTGTTATGACCAACACTTACGAGAAAGCAGGGAACTTAGAATGAGGGGTAAATTTTAGCCCTTTGCTTTAGGGGTGGAGGGTCTTGTTCCCGTGGTTCACTTTAGGAAGAGAAATTCTGGTCCTTTTGGCTTGTCTCAGAGAAGACCGAGGGTAAAAACAAGAGACCCTTCCTCAGAGATATCCTTTTCTGAGCTCCAGCGGATACCTCTTTGGAGAAAAGAAACCTTGCCTAGCAGAGCGGTTGCTCTTCTACAGCTTAGAGAAGTCAGCAGAGCATCTCCCCACAGTGCCCAGAGCTGGGTGAGCAGCACAGTCTCTGCATGGTCTCGCCTGACACAGGCTCTCCCAGCCATCCTGCCTTGCAAACACCCCCCCCCCCCGAGGTCTCTTCAGCCCTCCAGACCCATCCTCTTCTGGAGGGATGGACTTCCAGGTATGCCAGGCTGCCTGTGGCTTTTGCTCATGGGACCATGCTTGAGCTACAAATGGAGTAGCAGTAGGTCATGTGACCATTCTTGAGCTACAAATGTAGCAGTGGGTCATGTGACCGTGCTTGAGCTACAAATGTATCGGTGGGTCACAGTCCATGCCATCTGATGTTCCAATCCCTGATGGCACCAACTTTATTAAGTAAGGGCTTTCTGAGACTCAGGCACTTTCCGTTTCTAGTGAACTTAGAAAAGAACTAAACAGCCTAGGAGAAACAGACATTAAACTGAAGCGAGTGGAAGGCCATCACTATGGAATTAGAGTTTTCAACATCGACCCCTAAGAGGAGCGCTGAATCACGCTGGGGCAATATTTGAATTAATAGTCCTACTCTCCAAGACCAGTTTAAAAGTTTAAAAGCCCTGAGTCTTTTAAATACTCCAAGGACTGTGACTTCTGAGACCCTGCACCTCCTGGCCACCCTCTCAGGTGTGTCAATCATTAAAGAAAAAAAAGTTTGGGGCACCTGTTAAAAGAAAAAGGATCTCTTCTCCTCAACCGTCAGAGGGCTCGGGCTGCCATCCCTATAAAGGAAGCCAGATCAACGTGAGGAAAGCAAGACAAATTTATTTATGCAAAATATTACATGATATGTCCCTTTCAGCAACAAAGAGGGAACACCCAGGGAAACTGTTCTTACAGACACCCGTGCAAAAGTGTGACTACAGGACACAGAGTGGTCAGTAAGATGGCGACACACTGGAGGGCTTCGCAGGACCTGCTGTAAGTCAGGGAAAGGAATACTGCACAGTCCAGCACTGACACTAGTGTCTTGAGCTAGCAGTTTGTGTGACCTCACAGAGGTCAGACAGCAATGAACTTGACTTTAGATGCCCTGTGGTATCTTAGGCTCTGACACCCTAGGGGACCTTGATGCAATGCCTGGGAACCACTCACTGACTCGGGGGACATCATTGCTTCTATACAGTTTTCTTTAAAAATATTTTTTATTTGAATATTTATTTGTTAGCCAGAATAACTTTATTAGTGGAGAACACTCGATGAGTGATAAAACTCCAAAAAGAAAATGGAAATTAAAACAAAAACAAAAACACCGAAATCTGAGAGAAGGAAGGATCGACGGTCTTCCTTCCTGGACTATCCTGCTGTCCAGGATAAAACATTTTTCTTCTTGAATTATGGCCACTTACTATTGTTTTGTTTGAGCGACAGCTTTTGGATACAGTGGTACAGCAAGGAGTCGATGAAACTCACTCGCAGAACAAAAATTTGGACAAAATCTTGGATGTTTCTTCTCCTTTTCCTCCCTTCTCACCCCCTTCCTCCTCCCTCCTCCCCTCCTCCCCCTCTTCTCCCCTTCCTCCCCATCCTCCTCCTCTTCTCCTTCCTCCTCCTTCTCCTTTCCTTCTTTTTGAACACAGGAGAATGAGGACAGAGAGAAAAGGGCAGAGGTCGCGCACAGTTATTTTTAAATATAATTACACATTTGGCAGATGTCTTTATTTTATTGCCTGGAGGCAGTCGCATTGCTTCAAACACTTCAACCCAGGATGTTAAAGAAGCACCAGGCTGGTCAGAGCGTGGGCTAGAGAGCTCCAAACCTTCCTTTCGCCTTGCTCTGCACCAGCTTTTTGGTGGGGCGATGTTATGGGTCTCTCCGGTTCTCCTTTCTACACGAATCCCCTTTGTTTTTCTGTCTCTGGGTCCCAGGGTGAAGCCAGCCTCCCACTAGGACGGGTTTGCTCAGAGCCTAGAGATTACCAAATGTCCAGTCATTCAGTACCGAGGAGGTGGGGAGGGGAGGCAATTGTTGTTCACCTAGAAGGAACTTGGGCACATATGGCTCTCCTGGGGGTTCCTTAATGCCCCAGGAGTCAGAACCAACGGGAAGCAGGTTGTGAAATCTGCGGCGGAGCGGTTGCAGAACCAGAGGTGGACTTTCACATTTGCTTCCAGATGCCTGAACTCAAGTTTCTTTCTACTGAAATCCTAGCTGGTGGTAAAAGGCATAAAAGTAGCTGCATTAGGAGCTGGCTCACAGTCAGCACTTTCTCTTAGAACAGCTGGAAGGGTTTGCACTGGGCTCACAAAGCAGCTGTACGAACATTTCAAACAGCTGGGCTTGGTGGCAGCAGGAGACGCCTAGCGCCTAGCCTAGCATCGATCCATTTCTGGAGAGAAGTTAAGCCCTCCAGGCTTGCTTGCTAGGAAGCAGTGGTGATTAGGGAAGCAGACTCTAAGACAACCAGTTAGTGAAAAGAACCAGGTTCCCCAACTACCAAGGTGAAAGTCTTTAACAAACTACCTAAAAGGGGGAGTGGGGTGAGGTGGAGGGTGGAGTCATTGAATTTAAAGTTAGGAATTTGTTCTTTAGTGCTGTAGGCAAAGCACTTACCTGTAAGAGCTTATCTGTTGGCTGGAATTCATCACAGTAATGGTTTTGTTTAATGGTGTTTGCAATGTTCATGTCGGCTGTGGGAAAGATTCAACTCATTTGCATCATCATATAGGAATGAATGAGAGGCATTTGGGACTGAATGCTACACCAGAAAGGAGCATCCTTTGAGCTTTTTCCTGAGGTCCCCAGGCAGCACTCCAGCCCTCAGGAACCGGGAACAACTAATTCAGTGCAATTGCAAAAGGTATGGAAAGGAAGCACCAGGGCAAAGCTTTTCCTTTTCCTTTAGAAGCTGATGATTCCACAGGAAAACTGCGGTATGAACATTTTCCAAAAGGTGAGGAAGAAAAACCATTTGCCCTTAACGGTACCATTAATGGGCTCTCCTACTAGCTCCAGCAATGAGCTAGCAGGAGAACCCATAACTGTTGGCTGAGAAAAGATGGGAGGCAGACCCATAGCAGGCATCAGGTGGCGGCTAGCTCAGACTTGCTCAAGAAGGCTGCTTTAGGAATGGCAGAAACGGGGAAAAATACAGGTTCCGTGACTTCAGACTCTACCACAGAGGAAAAACTAAGACGGGGCACACAGACCACTTATTGTTTACAGTGCACAGCAACCTGACAGCCTTTTGAGAGTTTGTGGAGGAAGACAGGAACCATTGGCATTTCCTTTTGGGCCCACAAAAACAGCGACCCAGACAGAAGAACAGTAGGAAGGTCCAGCAGTAGAATCCTCAGATATGGGACCACACGTGCAGATGTTATTAGAAGCTATAACAGTAACACACACACACACACACTCTCTCTCTCTCTCTCTCTCTCTCTCTCTCTCTCTCTCTCTGTTTTACCACAGCCCACAAATTTATTCCAGCCACCAGTCTCCTGCTGCCGTATTCCTCTGCTCAAATGCTTTTGTAACGATTACTACTTTACAAGACGGACATCAGGGTTCTTAAGTATGGCAGATGACTTTTCATCTAAGGTAAGTATAACCCAGGGGGCTGGAGTCCCAGAAAGCCAGCAGCCATTGAAGCAAGCCCAGGCTGGTGGCTTCTGAGTCCTTTGTCTTTTGAACTTGAAGAATAGATTTCATAGATAATGTGAAGAGAGGCTCTTAGAAAGGGGTACATTAAGGGCGTGGAGATGGTGGCTGAAGAAGTGGGGAGAGAGCAAAACTCCTACATAGCAAGAGTAGGTGCAGAGAAAATGGTTGCCACTGAGGGTCAGTCAGTGTCCCTGTCTGGGTTGAAGCATGGCGGGTGAGCTGGCAGTTCAGCGGCCAACCCACCAAGTATCCTTGTGTTAGACGTCTGGACTGGAGTTTTGGTTACTGACTCTCATACAGCTTCCAGGCAGCTGTGTATAAGAAGAAAAATAGCACGAAACAACACTGGGAACCAGAGCCTTAAACACTTCTGACTCTGACCAAGCCCGAACTGAAGGCATCGCTGGCTTCAGGTCAAAAATAAAGAATCAAGGGCCCTGTCCCTTACTGGCTCCTGGCTCCTGTTCTCATCAACACAGCCCGGATTTGTCTTAGTTATTATGATCTCTGGTCTGTCTATCGACGCTCTGCCTCCCTCGTGCTGACAAATGTCTTTTGTTTTGTTTCTTCCGTCTTTTCTTTTTTTATTACCACACACATAAGGTGTAGCATGCGCCGTGTATACACATTCACGGGTGTGTGCATAGGTGTGTGCATGTGTATACACATATGCAAGTCAGAGATCAGTGCTAAGCATCTTCGTCTATCTCTGTCTGCCTTAGGTTTTGTAAAAGGGTCTCTCGCTGAGCCTGGAGCTGGTATAGACTAGCTGGTCAGGAAGATCTGAGGATGCTTCTCTCCACCCCCTTAGGGCCAGAGCTACAAGCACACACTGCCACGGCCAGCGTTTGTGCAGGCGTGGGGATCAAACTGAGGTTCTCAAGTCTGATGATAAGCCATCCCTTCACACTACCTCTCCAAAAAAAAAAAAAAAAAAAAATGTTTTACAACTATTTCCTGGGACTAGAAAACCGGCTCAGTGGTTAAGAACACTGGCTGCTCTTCCAGAGGACCTGGGTTCGACTCCCAGCACCCACTTTGTGACTCAAAACAACTTGTAACTCCAGTTCCAGTGAATCCAATACCTTCTAGCCACCACAGGCATCCAGCCCATCCACCAGTGGTGTACAGATATATATAGATATAGATATAGATATAGATAGATAGATGGGCAAAACACACAAGAAATAAAATAAACCTTTTGAAAACCTTAAATTAATTTCTGAAGAATTCAGTATAGTAAATGATAAGTAGTTACATGCCATTTACATTATCATGTGTCCCAAGTAATCTAAGGACGATTTAAAGTTCACAGGTGAAGCCAAGAATGAGGCTGGTGAAGGCCTGAGAAGCTAGCACTTAGGAGATGGAGCCAGGAGGACAAGAGGTCAAGGCTATCTTTACCTTCCTGGTAGGTTTGTGGCTATCTGGGACTACAAGGCTACAGAGTCACTAAAATTGTTATTATGTATTTTTATATTATACACATCATAATATACTATTAATATTAAATCATTAATTAGGAATTAGTCAATAATATGGTATAATATTATTGATATTATATTAATATAATATGTTGATCTATTACATATAAGATAATAATAAGGTATATGGGATATTCTATATAATATTTATAGTGATAAAGTATATGGGAGACTGAAAATGATCATGTGATATGCAAATATGAGCATCTACATAAAGGATTTTAGGCATCTGTAGATGCTGGTCTCTTCTGAGGATCCCGAGGAAAGACGATTCATTGGCTGATGCTGAATTAATAAGGCAAAAGCCTGTAGATGTAAATGAAAGAGCTGTAGAAGGGTGGGAAAAGCAAACAGGAGAAGACCAGACCTCTCCAGCTCTGAACGGGTCTCAGTCCACATGTGCTCCCTGCAAAAGCTTCACAAAGCCCTAGGGTCCAATGTCAATCCTGAGAGAGTCAGTGGGAGACAAAGAGAAGGCTGTCTCTTAATCTGCAAACACCCTAAAAGACTCGTCAGAACTTTGCTATTCACCAGCTCAGGGCCACCATAGATTGTCACTTTCCACGATTTTCTCCACATCCCCACTCCTTACCAAAGCCTTTTCCCTCGAGAGCAAACCAGCTCTGTCCTAACTCCTCCCATTTCATGTAACTGTATGTTATTTCCACTGTTGTGAAAAAGGACTAATTTCCCATACAAACATGCAGGAAAAGCACCCACACACATAAAAATAAATCAGAATGAATTTTGAATAAATTTCAGTTGCTTCGGGAACCATATGATCCCCGGTTGCTGGGATCCCCTCCTCTGGGGCTGCAGGCAATGAACCCACAAGACCAAGCAGTTTGCTTCTGGTGCTAGGATTCTACATCGTGACCTCATGTAAATTCCTCAACTCTTGTAGCCTCACCTGTTTTGTCTATACAAAGAAGCGCAGTTCCTGAGTAATAAAGACTGTATCTTGGGTAATAAAAACAGTGTCCATCTCATGCACCCTGGGAGGATCATGTCAGACATTGACGGTGAGGACATCCCTGATCCCAGGGCCTGGCACTAAAGGATTATAATAATCATCACTAAGTCATTCCTAATCTCAAACATTACACATATTTGAAGGTCCGCTAAATTGAATTCCAAATACCCACATGAAAGCAGCTTTTTAATGGCTACTGTGTTCTTGGTACTTTAAAAATAAGGGAAGAGGAAATACTGCCTTATAAACATCCACCAAGAGCCTCTTGTGGACCAGGTCCTTGTTGTATTTATTCTGCCACATAACTTACGGAATGTCCCTACTTCTGCAGATGAAGACTTACATAGCTCACTGAAAAGGAACAAATTTGGGGTTACACCCAGATCTATGCCACCTGGAAGCCATTTCTCTTCTATGAATTACAGGACCCCAAAAGTACAAGATATGTCTGCAACTGACCAAGTTTTAAATTCTAAAGAAAAGGCAAAGAAAAGAAGATGTCTTAGTTAGGGTTTCCTTTGCTGTGAAGAGATACCGTGACCAAGGCAACTCTTTTTTTTTTTTTAAGATTTTTTTTTTTAAATGTATATGAGCACACTGTCGTTGCCTTCAGATACACCAGAAGAGGGAACTGAATCCCATTACAGATGGTTCTGAACTACAGATGGTAGTTGCTGGAAATTGAACTCAGGACCTCTGGAAGAGCAACTAGTGTTCTTAAACACTAAGCCATTTCTCTAGCCCAAAGGCAACTCTTATAAAGGGAAACATTTAATTGGGGTTGGCTTACAGTTTCAGAGGTTCAATTCATTATTATCATAGTGGGAAGTACAGCAGTGTACAGGCAGACATGGTGCTGGAGAAGGAGTTGAGAATTCTACATCTTGATCTGAAGGCAGCCAGAAGCCTTTCTTCTGTAGGCAGCCGGAAGGAGACTCTTCTGCACTGGGTAGAGTTTGAGCATAGGACCTCAAAGCCCACCCTCACAGTGATGAACTTCCTCCAACAAGGCCACACCCACTCTAACAAGACCACACCTCCTAATCGTGCCACTTCCCGTGGGCCAAACATATTTAAACTACCACGAAGGGTTAGATGAATAGAAAGTAAAAGGGAGAGAATGGGGTAAGGGTCAATGTGGAGAACAGTGTTTTGGTTGCTTTTCTCATTTGTTGTGAAGGGATACCTGACAGAAGCCACTTAAAGAAGAAACAATGTATCTGGTTCACAGTTTCAGAGAACACTGTCCATTGCATGGTGGCTGGAGAGGCTTGATCTGGACTGCAATGTGACCACTGCTCATTTACTTTGTGACTCACCAGGAATCAGAATAGAGCAGGCAAGTTATAACCCTCCGGGCCTGCCCCTAGCCCTGGCCACCTACATTAGCACCTATTTCCCAAAGGTTCTGCCACCTCCTCAGTTACCAGTTGAAGACCAAATGTTCAAACAAATGAGCCTGTAGGAGATATTTTACATTCAAATCATAATGAAAGAGATAAGCAAGTGTCTGGAGGAAACTGGGAGAGTTGGTCAGTTTCTTCATGCCAGGGGGTAGTGGAGGGTTGGCACCCAGGGCTTCTCCTTGCCTTCACACCAAGAAGAAATGTACCATTTCTGTGACTTCCTGACAACTCCACCCAACAGCAGCTGCTGGCTCCCTCTCCTTTGAAAAGTTTAAACCTGAGTACCAGACCCTTCTATGTTAATCTAACTCCTAGTCTGGTGAGAAGCTCAATCAGTAAAGTCCCTGAAAGACAAGCACAAGTATCTGAGTTCAGATTTCTAGGCCACATGTAAAAGCCACAAACAGCAGCATGCCTCTGTAGCCCATTGCTAGTGAGCAGAGACAGATGGATTCCTGGAGCTCACTGGCCAAGTTGGCTTAGTCTGGCAAGGTCCAGGTTCAGTGGGAGGCCCTGTCTCAAAAAATAAGATGAAGAATGATAAAGGAAGTTGTCCATTGTTGACTTCTGGCCTCCCCATGCATGAACATATATGTGTACATGCATGCACATCTCCACACTTCACATACACATGCCACACACATAAATGTACTTACGTGGGGCTGGTGAGATGGCTCAGTGGTTAAGAGCACTGACTGCTCTTCCAGAGGTCCTGAGTTCAATTCCCAGCAACCACATGGTGGCTCCCAACCATCTGTAATGGGATCTGATGCCCTCTTCTGGTGTGTCTGAAGACAGCTGCAGTGTAAATAAATATTTTTTTAAAAAATGCACATATGTGCACACAAAATCTAACTCCCTGTTCAATTTGCAGGGCTACCTGTGTCACCAGATTAGGTGATGCTAAATAGCTGCCTCACATGAGCTAATCTCACTCTCACAGTCACATTAAAATATCTACTGTGTGCATTTTTAGCTTATTCTTCCCCAAGGTGATGGTCACACATGATGATGTGAAATGTTTCTAAGAAGAAACTCAAGTCGCTCCACAGAGCTGGGAGTCAGTTCCCAGGTTGGTCATTAGGAAAGAAATAGTTAGTTAAGAGATTCTATGAGAGTCTTGTAGGTCCTGTGAGGCTGGGGTGTGTCCCATGAAGAGAACATCACCTTGTCAGAGACCCTGGGAAGAGGTTGCTTTTAGACTAGGGTATAACGCCTCTGCAAGAAGTTTAAGGTCTGGGAAGGATGCTTTCTCCGCTCTGGACACTTGGTGTGTCTCAGTGTTGTGGAGTTGCCTGGACCATTTCTGTTGGAAGAGGTGGTATCTTTCATCATCCTCAGGGAGGTAACCTGGGAGGGCGATAAGGGCGGTCCAAGGAAAGGGCCTCAACCTGGTTCTGACTCGTTCTTTGTGCTGTGTGTCCTTTCTTTATCTGCACAGCCTGACCTTAGCCTGAACCAGGGAGGGGTCCTTACCAAAATGTGGGTCAGAATAATACAGGGGAATGCTGGGTCCCCTGCCTTGGGGTCAGACAGTACCAGTGGAGGATATCAAAATTGGACAATAGCCAGGCAGTGGTGGCGTATGCCTTTAATCCCAGCACTTGGGAGGTAGAGGCAGGTGAATTTCTGAGTTCGAGGCCAGCCTGGTCTACAGAGTGAGTTCCAGGACAGCCAGGGCTATACAGAGAAACCCTGTTTCAAAAACAAAACAAAACAAAACAAAAAAATCCAAAACTGGACAACAACTGAAGCAATACCTTCTATGGCCATTAGCAAAATACTCAACAATCCTGCTGCATCTCCCTGCTCCATTTGTTATAGGAGATGAAAAGTATCTACCTCTCTGGTGTCATAAGAACTAGAGAAAACACATACAATGACTGGAATTTGCAGACACCAGGGATTACCCAATTCATCCCATGTTGTTGTAATGAACTACATATCAAGCCACAGGCAGACCCCAAATTATCCTGCCTACAAGAAATGCAGGGACAGGAGATGGAGCAGAGAATGATGAATGGCTAAGCAAAAATCAGCCCAACTAGAGACCCACCCATGGGCACTTACACTATTAATGATATTCTATTATGCTTGAAGACAGGAGCCTAGCATGGCTGTCCTCTGAGAAGCTCCACCCAGCAGCTGACTCAGGCAGATGCAGACACCCACAGACAAATACTGAATGGAGCTTGGGGACTCTTACAGAAGAATAGGAGGAAGGATTGCAGGCCGGAAAGGGGATAGGAACTCCACAAGAAGACCAACAGAGCCAAATAACCTGGACCCTTGGGACTTTCAAAGTCTGAACTGCCAACCAAAGAATATACACGGGCTAGACGTAGGCCCCCCAAACATATGTAGCAGATGTGCAGCTCAGTCTTCACATGGGTTCTGAACAACTGGAGTAGGGGCTATTCCTAAAGCTGTTGCCTGTCTGTGGAATCTGTTCCCCTAACAGCTGTCTTGTGTGGCCTCAGAGGGAGAAGTGCCTAGCCCTACAGAGACTTGCTGTACCCGGAGGAGGGGAGGTGGGAGGATTAAGGGGGGTACCTCCAGTCTCTCAGAGGAGAAGGGGAGGGGGATGGAAGGAGGGATTGTGGGAGGGGGGACCGGGAGAGGGGACAGCAATCAGGATGTAAAGTAAACAAATTTTAAAAAGAAAAGAAGAGTAAAGCAATAAGAAACACGTCCGTTGCTGCTCTCGGAAGTTCAGGTTGTACACAAATGAGCATGATGTCATAGCTGAGCCGGAGATCTTAGGTATTCACTGAAGATGTTCTCAGGAAAAATCTGCACAGGGTGAGGCAAGCAGGACGGGAAGGTGAGAAGCCAAGCCAGAGTATCCTCAGGGTAAATCTAGCCACAGCCTGGCGCACAAGGCTCTGGAGCAGACACTGGACCACCAGGGTTATGCTGGAAGGTGAGAGACTGCTTGTTGGTTCGCCTTCCTCTGGGGGTGATTGACAGCACCAGGGTGGAGATGCTGCCTTCGAGGAGGAAGACTCCTGGGTCTAGGGTGTGTGGGCTGAAGATGCAGGTAGGAGGTATTCACTGCAGTGCCGTCATGAGGTGAAGAATGGCGTCTGCTCCCTGTGCTCCTCAGGGGGAAGGCAGAGAGAGAGGGCACGGCCAGAGAGTAAGCATGGAACCACGGAAGACTACACTGCTATCACTTCCGATGGGGAAGCCTGAAAGGGACCCAGTTCGTACACGGTAGAGTTGACACTCACAATTGAGGGGGAGGGGTCTTCCTAAGTTAAAAAAAAAAATGAAACTATGAGTACAGAGCTAATTTAAAAAATGAAAATGTATTCAAGTGAGAAATAATTTTTTAGAAATTGCTCGAGCATTATATGATCCAGGAAACTGAACACCATTTTTATACTAGCTGTTCTCTTGCTGCCTTTCCCTATGCTTCTTGGGCTGTAGAGTTGGCCTACAATATGTGGACTCTATACCCACGTATTTAACCAACTGTGGGTTAAAATATTGGGGGATTGCGTCTGTGCCAATGCACAGGTTTGCTTTCTGATTATAATTCCCTGAACAGTGTGCTGTGATAATGACCTATCTCTTCCTCTCTGTAATGTCGTATACATAATCTAGAGATAAAGGACAGCAGAGAGACAGGTGTGCTGTATGAAAATACAGGGCCGTGCTATTTTATACAAAGGACCAGGGCGTTCCAGCGTCTTTTTATGCACAGGTACTCCAGAGTCACTCCCAACAGAGACCAAAGGTCAGCATCCTTATCTTGAGTGTTTTCTCACAGGACAATAGCTTGGTAATTCACTTTTTCTTAGGAGACCAGATAGACATTTTGCTCTTTCTTCTAAAATAACAGACCAAAATGCCATTTTTTTTTTCCTTTTTCTTTTGGATATTGACTTTTTTTTCATGAGTTTTTTTTTTTCAGCTTCACGACTTAGAAAAAAAATCGGCATTTAGGATTGTTGTCAAGTTTCAGAAATCTTCCGCTGAGTGTATTTCAAATTCAAGTCATAAGCTTTGAATAAAAACCCCACAGATTCATGTCTGACTATACGTTTCAAACTCAGTCTCCACCCCATACTTTTTCCTTCCTTTATCTCCCCTCCCCCTTCCCTTCCTCCCTCCTTCCTTCCCGCTCTTTTCTGCCATGCTGGGGATCAAACTCTCAAACCTCATGCCTTAGCTCTGGTCTCAGCTCCATCACCCTGTGTTGTGGAGCCGCTGGCTTTCATGTGATGGAGGCAGGTGACTGTGAGTGACCAGGGAATCGTGGCTGAACCAGTGCATCTGGAAATAACACAACCATAAGAGGAAGCCAATGCAAACCACAGAGATATACCCCCTCCATTCAAGTTGAATGAGTCCCTAAATCAATGTTTTAATAGGGTTTCAATTACCATGATAAACACCAATATCAAAAGCAACACCGGAGAAAAGAATTTCTTTTGCTTACATGTCCCCATCACAGTCCATCATTGAAGGAAATTAAGGTAGGAACTCAAGTAGGGCAGGAACCTGAAGAAAGGAACTGAAGCAGAAGCCATGAAGGAGTGCTGCTTACTGGCTTGCTCTCCAAAGCTTCCTCAGTCTGCTTTCTCATACCATTCAGGACCACTTGGCCAGGAGTGGCACCGCCCACAGTGGGCTGGTCCCCCCCACATCCATCACTAATCGAGAAAATGTTCTACAGACTTGGCTACAGGCCAGTCTGGTGTGAGGTATTTTCTCAATTGAGACTACTTGTTCCAAAATGACTCTAGCTGGTGTTGAGGTGACATAAATCTAGCTGGCACAAGCAACCAGCTCTCTGTCAGTTCCCTGGAATGCCTATTGCATTCCTAACCAAATGCCACCAGAAGAACAGAAAGAGGAAAATCACAGTTAAAAAAAGAAAAAGAAAATGGAATCAGAGGCTGGAGAGATAGCTGTGTGAGAGAGGAGGCTCTGAGGGATTCTGATCCCAAGCACATACAATAAAAAGCCAGATGCCTGTAACCCCAGCACTGAGAGCAACAGAGACACAAAGCTTGTCGGGGCAGCCAGAGTAGCTCCTGTTCAATGGAAGATTTTGTGGTAAGGCAACAGGCCGGAGAGGGATAAAGCAGAACCCCGGCATCCTACAGTACGTGTGTGTACGTACTCCCACACACTCACACCCCATACACACACACATGTGCACACACACACACCCCATACACACACACGTGCCCACACACACATGTGCCCACACACACTCACACACCCCATACACACACACACAGGTGCTCACACCCCATACACACACACACACAGGAGCACACACACACATGTGCCCACACACACTCACACACCCCATACACACACACATGTGCACACACCCCATACACACACACACAGGCGCACGCACACACACATGTGCGCGCACACACATGTGCCCACACACACTCACACACCCCATACACACACACATGTGCACACACCCCATACACACACAC
>JADRCH010000104.1:416549-478347 GCA_019843965.1 Rhynchomys soricoides
ACACACACACACATGTGCACACACCCCACACACACACACAGGCGCACACACACACACATGCGCACACACCCCATACACACATACATACACACACAGGCACAAAACACACGCACCCCTTATACATACACACAAACATGCCCACACACCTCATTAACACACACAGGCACACACACACACACACACACACACACACATCAGAGTGACTATGGATTTTAGTTGATCATGGTTAAAATGTTTTCCTATCACTGCACTTACTAAAGCACAGACACGGGATCTGTTCACTGTCCACTCCTCCAGGACTCAAAAGGGACACATGTAAGCAAGAGGGTCCAAAATGTAAGCTTCACTGACTTCAATATAAATCCCCCTCTGTTGGTGAGAGGCTCCAGGAGGGGTGATATATAAGCTGAGAGCACCTAGGTGACACACAGTGAGTTACTATTAGTTGGAGACTCGTAAATCCACTGCAGTCTTTGAAGGCAGAGACCACTGACTCCATCCCAGGACTCAGACCAACTTGTCAATGACAGAAATACAGCCATTTCCCTAGAAAGGCCTCTAGGTAGAAGCTACCTGTGTCTGAGACCCTCCTGAAGTTACCCAACTTATGGCCCTTGACCACCCATGTCAACAGGCGATGAATGATACCGGGTATCTGCACAGCATCACTTGGAATCAATAAAGCTGAAAACCCGGGACTTTCAGTTGTGATTTGTATCTGTTCCCGCTGGACTGCCTCAGAGTCTTAGGGTGAGGGGGGTCGCAGGCACCACCAGGTGCTTCTCATTACAGCCTAAGTCTCCCAGGCTTGAAATGATTTGTTTGCTTGTCTAGCTCATTTGCAAAATGAGCTGCACCAGGGCAGGAGTGCTGCTTTCTTGATATTTCCAACTCAGAGCCCAGCCCAGCACACAGAAGGCTGCAGGATGAACATATAACATATGACAGAAAGAAAAACCCCTTTACCCATTTTCCTATCCACCCCTCCTCAAATTCCCAAGGACAGGCATATTACTGTCTTGTTTAATTTGGTAAGGAACAATGCTTCCACTTGAATAGTTTGGGTTTTTGGGGTCACTTGCAGAAAACACACACTAGTTTATATAAATAATTTCCAGCTTAATAGAAAGTAAATAAAACAAAGGACCCATGATGTACAGTACATCATGCTGTCCTTCTTGCTGTTCTGCATCCAAGCACAGAGCAGATTCCCTTTCTTATTAGTGGCAAGGACCAGAGAACTGCTTGTCCTGGATCATTGTCCCCTTTGTCACCCTGTGTTTGCAGGGACTTTATGGGATGTAGCAAACAAGAAAAAAGTGAAGGAGTAAGTTTTTCACAGTGAGTACGTTTATTAAGCCTCCCTGAACCTCATCATGGCAGGAGAGGTAGAGGGCAAGGGGCCCTGGGTGGTTTTCTTTAGTTCTGGGTTTCAGCTTTTCTTTGGCTTTCAGGTTAACACACACACACACACAGAGAGAGAGAGAGAGAGAGAGAGAGAGAGAGAGAGAGAGAGAGGGACTTATATTAAAGCTGAAATTTTCAAACTGACTTCCAAGAGTCTTATGAAATCTGATGTCAAGCTGAGTTAATATCAAAGAAGCATTCCCCTGTATTTAAACTGCCAACTGTGTGTTAAGGCTACTCAGACCCTTCAGAGTCTTCAGAATTCTCTGGTCGAAAAGCCTCCTTGACTCCAAGTATTTTATAAGAATTAAGAATATAAAATTTTTTAACAACAAAAAAAAATGATAATGCTGATCAATCCTGACAAATGAAGGTTAACTCTAGATATTCTAGAAAGTTCTGTGTTTATGAAGTATCTGTGAGCAATTCAAGAAGAACATTGTTTTCATTCATGGGAGAGTAACAGAAATTTGCATAGTAACGTTATTATTTCAAAGTAAACCTGTGTAGCCCTCTAGCCAAAAGCCCTGTTTTTAAAAGTAATTTGAGGTGATATTAGAAGTTTTTGCCTAATCAGACTAAACCAGCTGTCTTAGTTTGGTTTCTGTTGCTGTAAAGAGACACCATGACCACCACAACTTTTAGGAAGGAAAACATTCAATTGGGGCTGGCTTTCCGTTCAGGGGTTTAGACCATTACCATCATGGTGGGAAACATGGAATCATGCAGGCAGACATGGTGCTGGAAAGAAAGCTGAGAGGTCTACATTTGCATGCAACAGGAAGTGAATGTCACACTGGGTGTGGCTTGAGTGTCTGAGACCTCAAAGCCCACCCACAATAACACACTTGCTCCGCCAAGGCCACACCTACTCTAACAAGGCCACGCCTCCTACCAGAGCTACTCTCTATGGGCCTGTAGGGGCCATATTCATTCCACCTGTCTGCTACACAACGGAAAATCCCAGCATCCACTTCTTTACTGAATTTGCCTCGTCCTCAATGTCTTAGATTCGCTCATAGTTTTACTAGGAAAGATGTGAAGGAAAAACAGAGGGGGTGTGAGGCTCAGGATGAATACGTAAACTAAACGAAGTACAGTCCCTAAGAAAGAGCCGTTGTCCCTGTGGGATCAGCTTTCACAAGTCAAGCCACCTTGGAATGCTTCTCAGGGGATGACAGATTACTCTTGCAGGCCTGTGCTCTGCGTACAGTATAAAGGTGCCCAAACCTTGGCGAGGACATTGGTACATGTTGTTGTTGTTGTTGTTGTTTATACATGCCTGCCCAATTAAAATACAATTTTCAGAGTGTGCTGCGATCCCATCACCCCAGCGACTGCTCTTGGCATTTGGCTGCCAGTACTGGGCAGGCTCCAAAACAGACAGTGGATCTGCTGTGAGAATCCCGTGGCGGGGGCACTGGCTCTCTCCCACCATTGATGATGTGCATCTCTCCACTGCAAAAACGAGTACTCTCTGACCATCTGTATCGCCAGCTATACCAGCAGAGGCGTCATAATCAACCATGTGTTTGGACTGTGCATACTGCTCCCACGGACGGTGGTCCAGTGGAATGTGGGATCTCACCAGGATATCACTAAAGAGAGCTTCTTCCTTTTCTGGATGCTGGAGCCGAGGGATAGATGCTGTTGTCAGCGACACTGGAAACAAGACTGTGCGCATATACTACAGGCTGTGGGGTAGCGGGCATTGCTGTGGGAATGCAAGACAGGCCCAATGTTTGTGCCATTTTCAATTTCATGTGTCATGAAGGTTGAATGACAAGAGCTGCCTCCTAAGAAGACTATACTTACCTCTTTGGGTCAAGCTACAGAAGAAAACGCAAGGAACTGTCAAAGATGGTACTGGCGCTTTGCCGAGAGCAGAGACCACCCAGTGATTTTACTACACACTACTTTTTGGCACTTCCAGTGCCTGCCATGCTCACCCAGAATAATGAGTTATACTTCTCCTTAAAACAATAATTGCATGAGAACGGGGGCTTCTCGTTCATGGCCATAAATAAAAGAAACCTATGTTTGGTACGTCTGTGATACGTGCTACACCAGTGGTTCTCAATCTGTGGGTAGCGACCCCGTTAAGACCAACTATCATCAGAAAACACAGATACTTGCATTACAATTCATAACAGTAGTAGCAAAGTTGCAGTTACTAAGTACCACTGGAAATGATTTTATGATTTGGGAGTCACCACAGCATGAGGAACTGTAGTAAAGGGTCGTCTCAACCTCAGGAAAGTTGAGAACCACTGTGCTAGGAAAGAATGAATGAATGGATAAAGAGTAGAGGTGCTTGCTCTCCCCCATTCTCATTTTTTCATCTGTAAAATGAAAATACTAGATGCTTTCAACACAACATCCTGTCAGAGAACAGCTGGCATCGGTGTACGGTACCGGAGCTGCCCTAGCCAGCCCTTCTGTTCTACGGGACTGCTCTAGCCCACCTTTACTAATTTCTGTACCCCTCTATATGTGGTTGCAGTCACTACTCTAAGAATCTCGTCTCAATGTTGCGTAAACAATGCTTCCCAATTATTCCCTGGTTGGTCAATAGAGCTAGCCAATGACTGAGCAGGGGAGAGGATAGGGTTCCCCAGCCAGGGGAGGGGACGGGAGACAGAAATAGGGATTCAGCCAAGGGGAGAGAGTCTTGGAGACACCATGAGAAAGCACCTGAGGCAGAAAGAGGCAGATCAATATTTAAAACGCAAGTATCGTGAGGATTTTGACCGGGAGGTAGACAGATTAGCCTAGAGGATCAAAATAAATAATACTGCTCAGTTGTTGTGCTTCATAAATAAATATGATAGTCCAGTCTCAATTATTTGGGAGCTAGCTGGGTTAAGAGGAAAACTGTTCCATGCTTACCTTAAAACCACTAACAATTGTTGAAGATAGTAACACTAATATTTGTTAGAATTACCCTCTTTGGGAAGAATAAAATGTCATATATGTGTACATATGTAGAGAAAAAAGAAAGAGTTTCATGCTAATATGTGTGTGTGTGTGTGTGTATGATTAAACACTACGTTGCCACTTCCCTGAAAAGTGGTGTTTTCACTCTGCCCGTTCTTTCATGCCACTGTATTAATAATAGCTACCGTCCACTTAGCTGCAGGTGCTGGGTGAATGGGTGAGTGCAATCTTTTCAGTCATCTCTAATGAATATGTATTAGTAATTAAAATACACATTTCAAACATTTCTGAGTGTTCATAACATGCAGATTCCATTTCTTCTTATTTTCAGCCTAATTTTCAGGGGGGAAAAATGCAGATCTGGCCTTTAATACATAGTTAATATTTATCATGATCCTCTATCAAAGATACGCATTCATTAAAGAGTAATTAAATCAAACATTCCCGGTTCTCTTTAACATGAAGTCTGCAGTAGTAGACAATCCACAAACCAAAATAATCATTTCTTTCCCTATAAAACTGGAAATGCTTTTTCCAATTCCTGCCTCACAACTTCTGTAAGAATAAGACAGCTGTTTAGCTATTTAACGGGGGAAGTCCCGTCTTTAAACCGATGCTTTGTGCAGACATCGGAGTCCGTTGCTCCGGTTGCTAGGACACAACACTGAGCTTCTTGTAGTACAACCTCCTGGGCCCAACTGGTCCAGGCTTAGGTCTGGCCCTGACCCAGCTGGGAGAATTCAAGATTTATTTATGCCGTAGCAGCAGAATAAGGTAGTTACTCATGACGACTTTTTTATACAGGACAAGTATACCCAGATGATCCCAAAGAACAAAAGCCACAAGCAAACAGCTGAAAGTGTAGTGGTCATGCCGGAAGGGGGGGCTGGGGAGAGGGGCGAGCCTGCAGACCTCAATCTGCACCTTTAGTTGCTGCCCTCAATTTCACCTATTTGTGTCCCAGACAGCATCCTGTCAGCCACTGCCAGTGAGTCGGACTTACCGTAGTGGGGATGAGGGTGGAAAACTTATTCTTGAATAAGTTTCGTGGATTGTATCTCTTGTTCTTATGACAAGAAATGTTTTAATAAGTATATCCAGAATTCGGCTGGAGAACAAATTTTAAAAGTCTCTGAGTTGAAAGACATAGTGAGATTATTTCAAGCAGAACCCAAGCACTTGGGAGCACAGTATCGGGCATGTGGAGAGTACAATGCAACGGAGAACGGTTCTCTGCTCCCAGCCAGCACCATGTTGCCTCAGTTGCCACAGTAACATTAGACGTGGTATGCCTTTTTTTTTTTTTGGTTTTTTGAGACAGGGTTTCTCTGTATAGCCCTGGCTGTCCTGGAAGTATGCCTCATCTTAACGGCAGCATACTATTCCACGCTGTGGTTCAAGTAATTTTTATATAAACTTTATTTCCAGGTTTTTGATACTATTAATAATATTATGATCAGACCATGTAAAAGAATTTCACTTCAAAGGATGCCTTAAGACAACTTCCAAAGTGAAATTACCCTTATAAACATTTTAAAGCCGCTGGGCAGTGGTGGCGCATGCCTTTGATCCCAGCACTTGGGAGGCAGAGGCAGGTGGATTTCTGAGTTCGAGGCCAGCCTGGTCTACAGAGTGAGTTCCAGGACAGCCAGAGCTACACAGAGAAACCCTGTCTCGAAAAACCAAAAAAAAAAAACAAAAAAAAAAAAAACAAAAACCACACACATTTTAACACCAACTGAAAAATTATTTTCTAAATTTTTGTTTCTACTAGCAATATATAAATGTCTACTTCCTTCTGAATTTATTTATTTTAGGAATCATTTGAGTGTGTTCTCTCTCTCTCTCTCTCTCCCTCCCTCCCTAAACCCCTCAGTCTTGACTCACTTTTTATTTTTTACATAAAAACCCTTCTGTTGTGGTTGCCATACCTGAAGCCTGGATCTTCTGAACAGACACCCTGGTGTGGGTTTTCACAAGATAGCCAGTGAACCTCTGAAAAGGTGACTTGGTGAGCACAGAGGTCGGAGGTGAAGTAACTGTAGGTCTTAGAGGTAGTAGCATCAAAGGGTGTCTCGGCAAAGCTGCCCAGGGTGGCAGTGCAGTCCCTGGCTCCTGGGTAGGGGTCATGAATACTGGCTATCAGCAGTAGCTTCTTGGGCACAGGAGCAGAGATAATGTCAGCGTCTCTGGGCCAGGGAAGAGACACACCAACAGAGTCACCTTGCACAGAACAGCATGGGGCTTGACAATCTTGTTCTCCAAGTTACTTTTCTGCATATCGAGAATGGAAAGTTTGGTGAACATGATGGCCCCTCGGATGGCAGTGGCTACATCTCTGGAGCACTTAACACCAAGACCCCCCAATAGCAACAAAGCCTTGAACCTGGTCCACCATCCAGTCCAAGTCTGCTTCTGTACTGACACGATCTTTACAACCTCTTCCTTCTGGGATGAGCCCAGGGAAAAGTCAGTAATTTCAGATTCCTTAATAGGCAGGGAAATCAGATAAATCTCCATGCACTTGATCTTCATGTCCTTGACCAGGTGGCCCAGGGATCCACTCCTTGTCTCCGACTATATCTCCATTGCCACAGCCTCTACCACGACTGTGGCCCCAAGACCCAGTGAACTGGTGTCATCACCATTTGATATTTTCCAGAAGAAGGAGGAGAGGAAGAGGAAGGAAGAGGAGAAGGAGGAAGGAGGAGGAAAAAGAAAGAAGGAGGGGGGAATTGGAGGAGAAAGAAGAAAGAAGGTGGGAGAGGCGGGGGAGGAGGGGAGCTGGAGGAGGAGGAAGGAGAGGGGAAGGAAGAAGGAGGATGGCTCATTTGTTCTTTAAAACTGAATGGACACAAAGTGTTAACTAATATTTGTGATTTTATAGCCACAATGATATCTCAGTGGTTACAGACGACCTCAGCCTGATGACCTGAGTTCAATCCCCAGAACGCACATGTAGGAGAGAACTCATGCCCTCAGATTCTCTGTGTAACCCTGGCTGTCCTGGAACATGCTCTTCAGTCCAGGTTGGCCTCGAACTCAGAATCCGCCTGCTGCTGGGATTAGAGGCTGCCATTTTCTCTTTTTAAGACAAAGTCTCACTATAGCAGCCCTGGCTGGCCTCAAGCTCACAGAGACCCACTTGCTTCTCCATCTTCAGTACTGGGGCTAAAGATATATACTACCGTGTCTGTCCTTTTTTTTAACATCCTGATTTTAAATGGCATTGAGACCAAAGGCATTTCAGTGACTTTGAACAAGAAGGAACTTTTTAGGTTGGGACAGACAAGCTTTTAACCTTATTGCATTAGTCATAGTCATTCTCTGATCTAATAATCTAAACACAGAGAGTTAGATAATACTTATTCACCTTCATTAAGTCTACCTTACTTCCAACATCATCCCTGTCATCACAAAATTAGATCTCCCTCTGCCTAGCAAGAAAGGCAGGGCTGTCTCTATAATATCAAGAGCCTCTTTCTGTGGCTGGAAGGGCTCTGAAACCTGGAGTCTCGGCACAGCTGGGTGGCAAGACAGCATCTGTGCTGTAGAATGTTGTAGAGAATCAGGTTTGGTCCCTTGAGGTTGCAAGCTGGATTCGTCATGCAAGCTTAGAGCTTGCTCACCAGCCTTGCAATCATTAACTGGTGAGAGCTCTCTGAGGCTGTATTTATGAGGCCCACAGTACAAAGGACTGGGTTCTCTCGACATGAGGAAAGTATCTGAAGTGTCTCCTCCCTGCACGGCCTGTGTAAATAACAACAAGGGAGGTTAAAGGCTATGACTTCAGTCTCTACAGAAGCTGCCTGGGCAGGTGCAGGGCAGACTCGTGTTCCAGGTCAGGGGATGCACATAGCAAAGGTGGGAAGGACAGAACTGGGGTTAGTTTCAGGACCAGAGAGTATTTCAGATGAGAGGCTTCCAGGTGCAGAGATTGCATGGATGTAGGTGGTGTTATCATCCACCCCATCTGACCTTAACCTACTGTACTGGCTGGTTTTGTGTGTCAACTTGACACAAGCTGGAGTTATCACAGAGAAGGGAGCCTCCCTTGAGGAAATGCTTCTATGAGATTGAGGTGTAAGGCATTTTCTCAATTAGTGATCAAGGGGGGAGGGCCCATTGTGGGTGGTGCCATCCCTAGGCTGGTAGTCTTGGGTTCTATAAGAGAACAAGCTGGGCAAGCCAGGGGAAGCAGTAAGAAACATACCTCCTGCCAGGCAGTGGTGGCACACGCCTTTGATCCCAGTACTCAGGAGGCAGAGGCAGATGGATTTCTGAGTTCGAGGCCAGCCTGGTCTACAGAGTGAGTTCCAGGACAGCCAGAGGTACACATAGAAACCCTGTCTCCAAAAAACCCTGTCTTTTATGGTTGGGGTCACCACAATATTAAGGGGAACTGTATGTAAGACCCACTGGTCTTAGTCACTGTCCTATTGCTGTGAAGAAACACCATGACCAAGGAAATTCTTATAAAAGGAAGCATTTAGTTGGGGGCTTGCTTGAAGTTCTAGAGACGTTGTTCACTATCATGGCAGGCATGGTGCCAAAAATGTAACAGAGCTACGTCCTGGTCTGCAGGCAGACAGAAAGACCAAGCCTGGCATGAGCCTTTCAAACCTTAAAGTCCACCACACATCCTCCAAGCATGTCACGCCTCCTGATCCCTCTATTCCTGTCAGGGAGTTCCATTCCCTGGTGACTACACAAGCCTGTGAGGACTGTTCTTATTCAAACCTCCACAGGCATAGAAACTTTTTGTTTTGATTTGTTTTTGTTCAAGATCTCTCTGTATAGCATGGGTTGTCCTGGAACTTGCTTCATAGACCAGGCTGACTTCAAACTCAGAGATCCTCCTGCCTCTGCTCCTCTAGTTTCTGGAATATAAAGTGTGCACCACCATGTCCAACTTGACACATCAATTTTAACCTTCACTCTCAAAGCAGAGTAGACTCTGCCAACTCTCTTCCTCTCAGTCTAGAATTCCATCTTAGAATCTTAGACTATTTCCTCTTTGGCTGATCAAAGGGAAGAATCTTCTAACCTCTTGCCTGGAGGGTGGGAGTCCAACTTGGAACTGGAGTTTCTGCATCCCCAGGGACAGCGTGCCAGCAGCTCCTCTACCTCAGGGTGCCATTCCTCCAGTTGCCCAGCTCTTTGACCCTGCTTGATCTTCTGAGCAAAGAAATATCTAGCCTTCGGGGGTCTATAGCCTCAGACACTCTGGGGGCCAGGAGTGGAACAAAAGAGAAAGTTCAGAATTCAAGCATTCAAAAGTCTCACCCCAATCCCCAGGAAAGTGAAGGAAAAAAAAAAATTTACCTTTCCCCACACCACCCCATGAATGCATCTGACCCAACAGGAAATGAGCTCCATCTGTTTCTTTCTTAAATTATTAATATACGCCCTGCTGCATTAGCTCAGCCTATGAAACCATGGAAGCCATTGCATGGCTTTACCGTCCATTAAGGAATGCCTTCGTAAATATTTGTCTTCTTTTTGATGTAGTTTGTAGGGCATGTGGAATAAGGAGCCTGCAGCGAGACAGTAAATGCTCTGCTGAGCACCTCACAGAAGGCTGAGCCCGTGTCCACAGTGGGGGGAGGAGGACTCTAGCTTAAGAACTTGACAACTCACATTTGCAAGACATTCCACGGCACTTTGATAATGACAGTAATTACATGTCTGGTGGCACTTGGAAAATTTTATATTATCTGTCTTTGGGAAAATATTTGTGGATTCCTGAGGGGCATGCCTTCATTACCCATCAACTTAGGTTTCCAGTTCTCTTGGGAACATGAAGGACTAAAAGATTGCCCATCTACTTAACTTTCTGTACAGGCTCAATCTTTTCTGAGTCCTAGTCTAAATGTCTCCTTTTGTTTGTTTTCTTTTAAGATTTTTATTATTAGTGTGTGTGTGTCTGTCTGCCTGTCTGTGGGTCTGTGTGTGGGTAGGTACACATGTGTGGGTGTGCCCAAGGAGAAAAGAGGTTTCCAATCCCCTTGGAGCTGGGTTACAGGTAACTCAGGTTCTGGGAATTGAAGTTGGGTCCTCTGGAAGAGCAATGAGCACTCTCAACTGCTGAGCCATCTTCCAGCCCCACAGACACCTCATTTATGAGACTGTCTTCTGTGCCGAGGAGGCAGGTCCAAGCACCTCTTTTAAAGTGGTGCAAATTGAACTAAAAGTCTACTAGGTTTTTCAGCCAGAGTGTCTCCCTACTTAAAATCCAGGATGTCGCATAGGTAAGAATGCTTGCCTTGAAAGTATTTGTAGCTTCTGCTATGGAAAAAGATCCAATGTCTTTTGGAACTGCTCTGAGACACCACTAGATCTCAGTGTTGCTGTGTTTCCCAGTGACAGTACAGAGAGTCCCACCTCACTGGAACCTTCCCAATGTACTTGGCAAAGCAGCCCAGCTCAGACGTTCCTCATTAATATCCCATGTATCTGTTAAGGGCTTTTCTGATTGCTTTATGATCATGAGTACAAACTCACATCCAAATTAATTCCATTCAACTCCACTTCCAGCTCCTGCCGCTTCCCTTCAACAGTCTACCACTCTCTGCTAGGTCTTCATCAATAAATCATCAGTATGTGGTATGTCTGTTCACTTGCTTTATAGCTATAAAGTGCTCCCCTTCAATCTCTGTGAGTCTCTCCCATTGTCATCTTACCCCCAAATGAGTCATGCCTTCTCTTCTTAATCAAGACAGGAAATGTTCTGTATAGGGCAGGTTTTATCTATTTCCCTTCGCATAATGATGAAGTCTCACACATTTCTAATCAAAGTGAATGAGGTGAAGAAAAAGGAAAGAAAGAAAGAAAGAAAGAAAGAACAAAAGAAGGAGAAAGCAATGGACAGAGAAGCCAGGAGTTGCATAGCAGGAGATGTTCCTGAGTCTTGTTGCCATTATCACCTAGACATAAGGACACCATCTGAACTTCATCAAACTTCATTAATTCCAAGAAGAGTTAACAAGAATTAACATGAATTAACAAGAAGACTGGGGGTGGAGAGGCAGAGACAGTTAAGGGCATGTACCACTCTTGCAGAGGACCTAAATTCAATTCCCAGTACCCATGTCCAGTAAGCCACAACAACAATCTATAAGTCTAGATCTAGAGGGGCTGATGCCCATGTCTGTACTCTGCAGGTACCTGCACATGGATGACATGCACTCACCTACACACACACGCACACGCACACACACAGTAGCACATAAACAAAAACAAAAATAAATCTTTAATTAAAAAAAAAAAACAAAAGAAAAATTTTTTTTTCAAAATCAAATATTTGCTTGTCAAAGCTCCTATTACTACTGCTGGTTCCACGCTAGCATGCTGGAAATGAGCTACAGACTAATCAAGATCACTGCTCAGCTGCCTTTAGAGGCAGAGCCCCTAGAACCCTTAAGTATTATGACATATTTCTCATTGGATTACCATTTGCCTGTTGAAGCTTTATTTTGCTCTCAAAGCATAAGAATATTCTGATTGCAACAATGGACAGATTTTACTCAGAAGGACTCCTTTTGGAGACACCAGTGTTCTTTTTCTTGGTGGGTCAGGGCAGGAGGGAGTCTTGATGGACCACTTTGGAAGTATTTACCAAAAGGAAGGAGGAAGAGGAGGGGGAAAGAGGATGAGGAGGAGGAAGAGGGGGAGGAGGAAGGAGAAGAAGGAGGAGGAGGAGGAGGAGGAGGAGGAGGAGGAGGAGGAGAAGAAGAAGAAGAAGAAGAAGAAGAAGAAGAAGAAGAAGAAGAAGAAGAAGAAGACGACTAGGAACTGTAGTGGCCATCAATGGTTAAGCATATTAACAAAATCTGGTAAAGATAGAAAGAATGTAACACCCAAATTTTGCCACTTTGGTTTAACAATTATTTTGTGCTAAAAGCCAGGCAGGGCTACATAGTAAGGTCTTGTGTCAAAAAGAAAAAACAAGGGGCTGGAGAGATGACTCAGCGGTTAAGAGCACTGACTGCTCTTCCAGAGGCCCTGAGTTCAATTCCCAGCAACCGCATGGTGGCTCACAACCATCTGTAATGAGATCCGATGCCCTCTTCTGGTGTGTCTGAAGACAGCTACAGTGTACTCATAAAAATAAAATAAATCTTGAAAGAAAGAAAGAAAGGAAGGAAGGAAGGAAGGAAGGAAGGAAGGAAGGAAGGAAGGACAAAATAACAACAAAACCCTCTGACTTCTTTCTCTAACATTCCATCCACCTCTATGGCTTTGGACTTCATTTACAGGAGAGCCAGACACTTGGTGGCTGGTGACTGGCAGTTAGTTGTGTCACATTCTTTCTGTTTCTTTGCCGTGTTTTTATGTCTCTTGTGAAACAGATTTGTCTTTCAGTCTTGACTTCCCCTTTTTCTAGCTCTTCCCGAGTACTTCCGTTTTACTTGTCTATCTGGCAACAGGAGAAAGTATGAGCAAACTAAGTAAATAGATAAATAAACGAGATGGAGGGAGCCCGGCATTAGGGGAGGAGGGTGGGTGGGGGATGGGCAAAAGCACAAATGGGACTTGAAAGAGGAAAGGAATCTGGCAGGGAGGCTACAAAGGGTAGATTAGTGGGGAGCAGGATGGGTAGGGATGAGAGAGAGTCACAAAAACATTCTTCTTCCAATATGCCCTAATAGTATCTAACACATATGCTAATTTGAAACAATGAAAACATTTAAAAATGTTTAGTTACTAATTAGTCTACTTTCCCACTGGAGAGCGTGATGGGCTGGGTTTATAGTGGACCCTGGAATTGTGCTGGTTACATGGTCTCCAGGTGTCTGTGGGGACCCTAGGCATCGACTCAAAGAGTGGCATTGAAATGCTTGTATGGCTCCATACAGATCTATAAATATTTGGGGCTGGTACTTAGAAGTGATTCTGAAGTCCCTGTCCCAAAGAATCTGAGTTTAAGCTAGAAGGCATTGTCAGGGGAAATCCTCCCATGAGGACGCCATCTTTATACGTCCTTATACTAGGGCAACGTCTTCACTTGGACGCCATCTTCACATCCTCTCTTCTCTTGCTCAGGGACAGCAATTACGTGAAAACCTTGGTTTCCTCTTTCAATTGTCCAGTCAGCCTGAGTAACTTAGAAGTGGATTGTTCTTTTCACCTGCTCTTCACACGGAAACAGGCAGATTCACAATGGTTCATTCCCCTGAAGAAGTCATATTTTAAAAATTTGAAGTAAGGACATAGGCCAGGCCAGCTTCAAACCTATAGCCAGCACAGTTACGTGGGTCCCAGGCTTACGCACTACCATGCTTGGTTCAACATTCTGCCCGTACCACCCTGTAATGATTAATTTTTAAACAGGAAGCCTGTCTTTTGCCACTCCCTGCTGATAACAACACCATTGCGAAGACTAGCTAATGTGAAGAACGGGGGTTCATTCAATCTCACAGTTTCAGACACTGAAGGTTGAGAGGACCACAGTTGGCAATGGCCTTCTTACATGTGGTACCTCAAGGTGGTACAGGCCCTGACCAGGCTAAGTCTGCTATGAAAAAAGTCACATGACTAGATTGCTCCACCCAAGGGAACAGAGCACCAATGTCTTTTAATATCTCAACGTGGAGAACAAAAGTTAATGAGTTTAGACAAATTATACACACAGTGTTACAGGGTCTCCTGTCTTTATTTTCTGTTTGGCCCCGTAAAGCATCCATCCGGTGTGGTGCCCGGGTCACTGGTTTCACAATACAAGGCTCTCTGTTCTGCAAGGGGAGGAGTCATACAGATAAAGAAGGACCATTCTCTCTTTATATTTTGGTGTAGCATCACAAAAACCAAATGAACACCATCAGCCAACATTTAAAGGTGAGCAGCACACATAAAATTCCTGAAAGAAATCTCCAAAGACGGTATAATTTTCTCATATTTACAGGGATTCATAGCTGGACATAAGTGGCTCCGCTCCCTTTATCTAGATGTTTCTTGTGATTTAGGCCCATCCAACATGGATATCTGACTGAGAAAAATCTGTGAAGCTAATGCAGAAAGAACCAAGAATGCCAAAAATAAATACTTCCATCCTGAAGAATGAGTTGCCTGTGCATTCATAAGTTATAGGAAATGTGGGTCTTATTTCCCCAGTTTTGCAAAGCCAACACCTATCAGAAGCTCAAATTCTTACTTTTGCTGATGTAGACTGGGTCTCAAGGCAGTACAATGCCCGTTCATGGAAACGAACAAAGAACACGTTTGTGTCTTTGTCTGAGAACGCTTGCCAGAATCCATTCCAAATGAGCAGAGTAGCATTTGCTTTTACAGTTGTATATTTTACTGAATTTCATAAGCCCAGGGCTGAGCAGATTTTTTTGCATGTAGGGAAAGAAACTGATATCAGGAAAGAAGGGATATATCAGAGCTGAAACGTTCGTGGCTTATCTGTTACCCATCTTTGATCTCACTGAAGCCACGATAGAGTCCGGCTTCTTAGGTTCTCAGAGCCCAGGTTCGAGGTTCCCCTTCCCCATCCAGGCACTAGCACAGGAAGGGGCTCATCAACTTTTTCTTCATCCCAAGATATCTCATACAATATTGATATTTCAACACAGAGGCCAATGGATGAATATGATGTACATGTTGGGTGTCATTCTCTACTGCTCTTCTGTCCTTTTTTTTTTTTTTTTTTTTTGGCTTTTCGAGACAGGGTTTCTCTGTGTAGCCCTGGTTGTCCTGGAATTCACTCTGTAGATCAGGCTGGCCTCAAGCTCAGAAATCAGCCTGCCTCTGCCTCCCGAGTGCTGGGATTAAAGGCGTGCACCACTACTGCCCCTCAAATGGGAAGATTTTTGAGGACCCTTCCCTGGCAGTATGAAAGGGAGTAACCTGGGACAGTACTACATAAAAGACAGCTCTTACTTCCTGGGGACATTTACACCAAGAGCAAGCCTGTTCTACGGAGACCAGGGCCTCAGGTCATCCACTCAGGGGCACAGAGTTCTTCGGAACCAGGGAGCACCCCACCCAGTGGGAATTTCAGTTCATTCTAGAACCAGGGCACCAGGTTTTTACTGTATACCAGGAAATGTCTACACCAGTAGGGTAATCTGTGGTGATTAGAAACTGGAAGACTAAAGCAATGAATGAATTTTTAAAGCTGTACATTAAATCCCTGCCAAACCCCAAGCCATAGGCTTTTTGGATCGCTCAGATGAGAACACATCCATACGGACCCACTGTGCTAGTTTAATGTCAACTTGACACAAGCTAAAGTCATCTGAGAGGAGGGAACAGCAACTGAGAAAAAGCCTCCATGAAGAGCTGACTGTAGACAAGGCTGTAGGGCATTTTCTTAATTAGTGATTGATGGCAAAGGGCCCCGCCCATTGTGGGTGGGGCCGTCCCTGGACTGGTGGTTTCTATTAGAAGCTGTGGGGAGCAAGCCAGTAAGCAGCACCCCTCCACGGCCTCTGCATTCCTTCCCCGAGTGAGTTCCTTTTTTTGACTGCCTTCAGTAATGAACTGTGAAGAGGAAGCAGGTCCCCTCAACTTGCTTTTGGTCATGGTGTTTCATCACAGCCATAGAAACCCTAAGGCAGCCACCATGTCAGACAAACAGGAATGGTGGGTGATATCCCAGGAGAATTAAAGAGAGTCGTGCAGGCCACCACATGAGAAGCATCCAGAAGATCAGTCTGATATTTATAATTATTATGTAATATTGTAATAGCCACATATTTTTAAATAAACCTTGATTTGACAGTCATTTTGTAATTGCTAATCTTAGACCTTAGAAATGAATATCATATACATTATCTTTAATTCTTATTTTCTGTATTACCTTATACCATCTTCTATCTTAAATAACTTATTTGGCTCTTTATCACATAAAAAAGGCTTTAGTTTTTTACTGTGTAAACATATATTTGTCTTAATCTTTATATATGTCTTAGGGTTTTACTGCTGTGAACAGACACCATGACCAAGGCAACTCTTATAAAGGACAACATATATTTGGGGCTGGCTTATAGGTTCAGAGGTTCAGTCCATTATCATCAAGGCAGAAACATGGCAGCATCCAGGCAGGCATGGTGCAGGAGGAGCTGAGAGTTCTACATCTTCATCTGAAGGCTGCTAGCAGAATACAGGCTTCCAGGCAGCTAGGATGAGGGTCTTAAAGCCCACACCTACAGAGACACACCTACTCCAACAAGATCACATCCCCAAATAGTGCCACTCCCTGGGCCAGGCATATACAAACCATCACACTGTATAAATATATTTGTCTTAATCTTTATATATAAATCCTTATTTATTAAAATTATTTTTATCTTTTATCTTTATTTTTTCATTTTTTAATATCATAAGACATAATAATTATGTAGATAGGTCTTCCATTTTTTTTATTTTAAAAATAAAATTGTTTGGGACGGCCTACATAGCTTTTTTTGGTTTTTTGTTTGTTTGTTTGTTTGAGACAGGGTTTTTCTGTGTAGCCCTGGCTGTCTTGGACCTCACTCTGTAGCCGAGGCTGGCCTCGAACTCAGAAATCCGCCTGTCTCTGCTTCCCAAGTGCTGGGATTAAAGGAGTGTGCCACCACTGCCCTGCCTACATAGCTTTTTAATTGTAAAAAAAATTAACATTTAACCATTATGTTGTGATTTTTAGGCCAGCACAGCTGGAAGGAGGAAGAGAGCAATTATTTTAGAAGATAGGGCAGAAGCCCTGTATTTGGTTCTTTAAAAACCCATTTTAGGGCTGGAAAGATGGCTCAGTGGTTAAGAGCACTGACTGCTCTTCCAGAGGTCCTGAGTTCAATTCCCAGCAACCACATGGTGGCTCACAACCATCTGTAATGGGATCTGATGCCCTCTTCTGCTGTGTCTGAAGACAGCTGCAGTGTACTTATATAAATAAAACAAATCTTTTTAAAAAACAAAACCATTTTAGTATTTATGTTTAAAGAGGTCAAACATACCTTGAAAATCCTTTAAGAGTGTGTGTGTCTGTGTGTGTGTGTGTGTGTCCGTGTGTGTGTGTGTGTGTGTGTGTGTGTGTGTGTGTGTGTGTGTAGAAAGGTATATACATAAGTAACTTTTATCTAAGCGGAAGGGCAGGCTCTCTCTAGGCAGTAAAACAGGTTCAACTTTTGAACCCTGTTTTGTTTGGGTTCAAAACAGAACCCACCTGAGCAGCTCTCCTGAGACAGCAGCAGTAATTGTCTTTTAGCTCTTGATGTTGTCATTGTTGAAATCTGTCAACCTCCAAGTGTATGCTAGTGTTGTGTATCATACAAACTGTACTAAAATTAAAACAAAACACTAAAACCATAAACATCTCTGTAGCTCCAGGAAGCTGAGGGAAGAGAGAGGGGAACACTTTAAGTCTCACTAAGGAATGGCACCAGCTTGATTTTAGTTTTTACCTTTTGTATTTATAACTCAGGCCATGTTGTCCTCCTTCTGTCACACAGATTGACCCAGGATATACTGGGTCTCCTATGGGAGGGCCAGATCATGTAGTCCAGAGTCTGTGTTTTGGGCTAAAACACAATTTGGACAATTTGGCAGCAGTGGCTGCTCTGTCTAAACTGAGATGGGGCTCACTGCCCTGTCAGTATATAAGAGTAATTTAGGAATTAGGTTTCGAAGTTTGAGCTTGTAAAACCTGCTGTGTAGAAAGGAAGGACCGGAGGGAAAAGAGAAAAGAGACCTGAAGGTGGGAAACACTTCAGCTGCCTCATCACTGTCTCAGTCCAGGGTCCATTGCTGCGAGGAAACGGAAATGGAAAAGCTGAGACCAAAAAGCAAGTCGGGGAGGAAATTGCCTATTCAGCTTACACTTCCAGATAGATCATAGTCCATCACTGGAAGAAATCAGGACAGGAACTCAAGCAGGGAAGGAACCTGGAGGCAGGAGCTGATGTAGAGACTACGGAGAGGTGCTGCTTACTGCCTTGCTTTCCCTGACATGCTCAGCCTGCTTTCTTATAGAACCCAGGACTACCAGCCCAGAGATGGCCCCGCCCACAAGGGCTGGCCCCTTCCCTATTGATCACTAATTGAAAAAATGCCTTACAGCTAGATCTCCTGGAGACATTTCCTCAACTGAGGCTCCTTCCTCTCTGATGACTCTAGCTTGTGTCAAGTTGACACAAAACCAGCCAGCCGAGTCATCAGGAGGTTTTCTGGATCTGGGGCCTCTCCAGCCACACTCCCTGCTGCACACATACACACACAGAAAGAGAGAGAGAGAGAGAGAGAGAGAGAGAGAGAGAGAGAGAGAGAGAACAAAATGGGTAGAAGCCATTTTTACTGATTTTATAATTATACTATTAAAAAAAATAATAAGAACATTCCCCTCATCCTCTAAGGCCTTGAAAATTGAAAACAATGTAAGATCTGACGCCATTTCTGGTCCTCTGAGACCTTTATCTCAATTTTTCAGCCTTTTTTTTTTTTTTTTAAAATCTTTGATCCCTGATTTGAAGTATCCCTTTGATCTGTTTTGAAGTAGACTGATCATATTTACAAAGTGGTTTAGTCACAATTGAATCAATGTTATGCTGTGGATCTAAACAACCTCTAATCCAATTTCACAGTGCAAAACCATCAACAGGAAACCACTTGGCCCTTGTAGGTGATATTCTGTTTTGAAATGTTTACCTCCACTTTTCCAGATTTTAGGGAAGATTTTCTTTTGGGGGGTGGGGGGCTTGGGGGAGGTTGAGACAGGGTTTCTCTGTATAGTCTTGGTTGTCCTGGAACTCACTCTGTAGACCAGGCTGGCCTGGAACTCAGAAATCTCCTTGCCTCTGCCTCCCAGGTGCTGGGATCAAAGGCGTGTGCCACCACTGCCCAGCTAGGGAAGATTTTCTTAATGAAGATAAGCAATTTTTTTAAATACACTTTAGCAAAACACTACAAGAACTAGAATTTAGAAGCTAGCTAAGTGTCTAAGGAGATAAAAGTACTCTTTAGAATCCAGCTGTCCCATGTTCTGCCTCTTCCTCCAGGTGGTCCTCCTGGCTTATCCTTTCTTAAACACCTATTTACAGCCGTGCTTACTCTTTCTTCTGTGTGCAGGTGCCAGTTTGACCCAGACCAGTGACAGGGTTCTGAGGAGGAAGGTTCGAGAGAGCAGAGAGAAGCTGGGCAGTGGTGGCACACACCTTTGATCCCAGCACTCAGGAGGCAGAGGCAGGCGGATTTCTGAGTTCGAGGCCAGCCTGGTCTACAGAGTGAGTTCCAGGACAGCCAGGGCTACCCAGAGAAACTCTGTCTCAGAAAAAAAGAAAAAGAAAAAAAGAAAGAAAGAAAGATTTTTGAGAAAACAAAGAATGTTGCATCTAAGGTGTCTAGCAGATATCCAGGTCAAACTGTCCTGGGCACATCCAAGTATGAGTCTGGGGCACAGAGAAGTCAGAAGCAGAATATGCATGCGTGCGTGTGCTGGCATCTAGCCATCATCTAAAGAGTCAGAGGAAAAGGAGAAGATTAAAGACACTGTTCCCCAGCTAACAAGTCAAGAAGGGAGCCCCGGTTGAATGGCACTACTGAGCAGGGTGAAAATCCAAACTGTGTGTGGGGGACGCAGAAGACAAAAGAGGTGCTGAGTAAAGATGGAAGAGGAGAAACTGAGCCCGGTACCAATGAAAACTGCACCAGAGGCAGGCAGATGTCACCGTCACTGGAACAGTTTGGTGGCCAGAGACCAAAGGAGGAGCTAGAGATCATTCTCCTCCGAGTGGGAGGACGCCCCCAGCACCAAGCCAGACCTGGAGTGTGTGATGTTCTTAGAAATTTACCTTTTTTCCCTTCAAAACAGAATGGCACTTAGAACAAGATACACCACAACAAAAAGATGCTGTAAAAAACCTTCATTGCCACCCACGCATCTCATAAACCGTGAAGATCTCCCGAATGACTAGCATTAATAATTTTTATGGGGCAGCTCTCCAAGACATCCTGAAAGAATAACTAATAAAAGCAATTGTAAAAAGATGAACAGAAATAGAAAAACTGGCTGGGAATAACTCATGCCTGGTGAGTATCTATGTTATAACGCTAAGGAAGCATAAACACAGGGATGACATCTGTGGTTGCCAAATCCCTTCTATAACAAGCCCGGAACTTGCCAAACACTTGTCCAGAATCGTATCCCAGTTTTATGTCACTTGTCCACGGCTGCTACTGAACTTGCATCGAGTTCATTTCACCGTGCAGATATTTTTACTGAGAAGACAGGAGGAGGCTGTACTTGATGTTGAAGGAGACAGAGATGAGTCACAAGCAATCTGTGTCTTCAGAAGCTAGCAAAAAAAAAAAAAAAGAAAAAGAAAAAGTCTCTCTGCCACCAGGCTGGCTGCCACAGTCATAAGGACAGAGACTCCATCTGTCTGTAATCAACACACGGAGGTAGAGGCAGTCCGGGTTAGAGAACGTGTGATCAGATTCAAAATGAAGGTAATGAGCGTGCTGAGCACGCAGCTAAGTGGATGAGTAAGTTAGTAAAAAGACATGTTAGAATATGTTGGACTAAATAGGAAAAGAGACTCGAAGGGTCATAGAAAGAACACTATCAAAAATAAATAAATACATAAAGATTATTGAAAAGTTGTGGCCTTACCTCGATAGACTTTCAATAGGTAGAAAAAGATGAAAAAATACACTGAGCAAGGAGACGAGAGGGCTCTGTAAGGTGTTTATCCACCAGAAGGGTCCTTGAGCTCTTGACAAAAACCTCTCTGCTCAAGGGCATCCTTTATACCCGTGAGTCGGTACTGTCCCTGCCACAGAGACAAGTATTCTACAGGAACAACGTGTATGTATGCCTAGCTGTCTTAGTCAGGGTTTCTATTCCTGCACAAACATCATGACCAAGAACCAAGTTGGGGAGGAACGGGTTTATTGAGCTTACACTTCCATGCTGCTGTTCATCACCAAAGGAAGTCAGGACTGGAACTCAAGCAGGTCAGGAAGCAGGAGCTGATGCAGAGGCCATGGAGGGATGTTCCTTACTGGCTTGCTTCCCCTGGCTTGCTCAGCTTGCTTTCTTATAGAACCCAGGACTACCAGCCCAGGGATGGCACCACCCACAAGAGGCCCTCCCCCTTGATCACTAATTGAGAAAATGCCTTACACCTGTATCTCATGGAGGTATTTTCTCAACTGAAGCTCCTTTCTCTGTGATAACTCCAGCTTGTGTCAAGTTGACAGAAAACCAGCCAGTATACTAGCTTAGCCTGCAGGGGAGAAAGGGTCTGTGGGGAGTGGGGGGTGGGGTGGGGAGATAGTGGAGGGTGAGTAGTGAGGGGGTGCACTCCATTTCCTTCTTTCTTTGACTGATATTGTCTTCTTGAGAAAGAACACTTTGAGCTGGGTCACCTGGAAATTTTGTACAAGAATACATAGGAGACTGCTAGCCAGTCTCCACAGATTCCTGCTGTAGACCAGGCTATGCCACAGGCACAGGCTCCATATTCTTCTGACCTGCTGTGAACACAGGAAGTATTCATGGTTTACCACAGATGGCTTCCCTCCCTCCCTGCTTTGGCCTGTTGGTTGGTTAGTTTTGCCTTGCTAGGGATCCAACCCAAGGCTTCGCGTGTGGTAGGCTAATGTTCTACCACCAAGCTATACCCCTGGCCTTCCTGTGTGCTTTCATGAGAAATCCTAGCATCAAGGACACCTGAATGCTAATTGACAGGATGGCTGTCCCATGGGATCTTTTCCTGTGAGATTCAGGCAAGGCAAAGACTGAGGGAGGCAGGAAAAGAGCAGGATCTGGAGGAAAATCCTGTTTCCTGACTTCAACTGGTACTCTGCCTCAGAAATGTCCCCATCTCTGTGGGAAGGCTGGGGTAGGGCAGGCCGCCTTGGTTCCATGGAACTCAGGGGCCTAGACCCCCAGAAGAGCTTGTGCTTGGTTCAATGCTCCACTGAAGTCTCTCAAAATTCTTAATAATCTCATATTGCCTTCCACACTCTGGAAAAAGAAGGAGAGGAGAACAGAACTCCAGGGCAAAGGAATCACAGGCCTTACCCAGGACCTGGTCCACCTTTTCTTACAAATAGGCCCCATGTTAGGACAAGGGGATGTGGCACTGTCTGACTTGGGTCTGAGGGAGGAGCAGGAAGCTTTGAAAGCAGATTTTATCCTTTAGGAAAACATCATAAGGCCAGGGGTTTGACTCAATGATAGAATGCTTGCCTAGCATTCCTAAGGCCCTAGGCACAAACAAACAAACAAGAACATTAACAAAAACAATAGGCTCCAAGGCCAGATGTGCAGTGGTTTATACCTATAATCCCAGCATGCCCGGGGCAGAGGCAGGAGAAACCTGAGTCTGAGGCCAGAATAGGCCACAGAATAGTTTCCAAGCTGTTTAGAACTTCATAGCGAAGCTTTGTCTCAAAAAGCAAACCAAACCAAACAAAAAGCATATGTGTGGTCTGTATCCTGATCTATCTGGCACATTTTCAAAACGTGATACCCACCCTCCAAGCAGCCTTCAAGTAACCTAGATGCCTCCCGAAGATTTGTCCGGTTTTCACTGGGATGGAACACCCTCTGGCCTTCCCAATCCCGGCACCCAGTGCTGGGAGGCACGCATGCTCTGTAGGGCAGAGAGGAAACACTGGTTTCACGGAGGCCCACCGTGGGCCTGCAGCCTTCTCTCCTCTCACAGGGCTCCTCCAGGGCCTCCACTGACTCACAACTAACAACACAGATCTGTTCTCTGTTCCCTATTGTCCCTTACTGCAAAACCCTTCCTTTCCAGTCCAGCCCCGAAGTCTTCAAAGTCTCCTTGGTTCTGATTCAGCCTCCTTGCCCGGCTGGCCTTCTTGCCTGGACTCTGGCCTTCCCCAAGTCTTCATTTGTACTTGCTACTTTGGACACAAAATCCACCAATGTCAGGAACATAGTCAGCGCTTGACCTTTGCGATCTGACCTGGAACAAAGATGAGAACTGTCAGGTTCCGACCTCTAGAGTCAGCACGCACAAGGTTGGCAAGCATCCTGCCTGGTCCCAGATCCCAGTGTTACTGTGCCACAAAGACCAAAATGCCTAACAGAAGTAACAGCTTTTGCCTCGCTGTTTCAGAGGGTATGCTCCCATCGCAGCAGAAAGACTCGGGAGCGTGGCTCAATCTGTAGCAGGTGAAGCAGGGGCCGTGCAAGGACCCGGAAGCAGAGAGCAGCAATGGGATAGCACAAATTTGAGATCCTCAGGAGATCCATCTGAGACAGTGAATAGACATCATCCACAGCCACAGCAGTAGGGTGGGCACAGGTTCAGGGTCCTCCGCAGCCCCATCTGAGCCAGTGAGGCTCATTCTCCAACTTGGATTTAAGGAAAGTGTGCTTCTTCTGGGGCTTGAGCCTAGGAAGGACAGCCTGGCTGAGAATGGAGCTGACATGAGCTGAGCTGAGACCCCCATCCCCACCCACTGGGGCCTTCTCCTGAAGCTGGTTTCCCCTTAGAATTCACAGTTGCTGTGCTCACCCATGTCCTCTTACGTGAGTGCCCACCACATGTGAATAATTCAACAATTCAACACACTTCTCCAAGCACCTGCTGCAAGCCCATTGATAATGGCTGGATGTATCGGTGAGTGCTTTGCTTGACAAATGCACTTAACCCCACAGCATCCATATGATATAGATGCTGCCAATCACACACACACACACACACACACACACACACACCTTTGAAAGAATGAACTGACACTGGACTAAAAGCGAGACATTACAAGTTCAGAAGTTCAGATAAATGCCAAATGGTGAGTACATAATTACAGCTCTGCACACCAAATGCATGGTAATGTCCAGCTCTTGTGTTTTGAATTCTTATCTGTTTAACTCTACGACCTGTTCTCACAACCAGAGTGGCTTCCATTATGTACAAAATAATGTGTTGACCGGATGGAGGATAAGGTGATTAATAGTCTGGCTCGTGCCTTTATTGGCTTACCAGTTGCTAGAGGGATGTGTGTGCCCACAAACAATTACCACTTTAGTCTGTTTTGCCATCACTGAGACCAATACTGGACAGAGACAACTTAAGGGAGAAAGAATTTCTTCTGCTCACAATTTCACCCTACCGTGGTTGGGAGTGGATTGTGGGACAACCCATATCATGGTGGACATGAGACAGAGCTGAGGAATACAAGAAGAGGCCAAGCCACTATCAAGCCTCTTAGGGACCTACATCCCCAAACTCAGTCCCACCCAGTTTTCATCATCTCTCAACCAAATTATCATATTTGTGATGGTTAATGTGGTCAACTTGACAGGATCTAGAGTCACCTGAGAGATGGGCTTCTGGGTATGTCTATGGGGAATTATCTCTATGTTTTATAAGGAACTCACCAGAGATGACCGCTCAGACACAGTTGTAGTCAACTGAATCTATACTGGGCCAGCTGGGACTATACATAGATATTTGGGACCCAAGTGTAGCACTGAGCATTTAGAGTAAGGAGTTTGTAAAGGCAAAAACCTCATCCTGTTATCTCTCTTGGCAGCTGCAGGGAGAGGTTTTGTGTAAGCAAGCAGTTTAACAGAAGCTAAGATAAGCAGTTGGCTGGAGGGAGTTCTGCATAAGCAGGCAGTTTAACCTGTGTGATCTTAAATGATCTGGGACAGTTTGACCTCTGGTTCCTAGAATAGAGTTGGGTGATTTTTCACAGGGCTTACCTTCTAAGAGATCAAATTGTAGTTAGGCCTAATAGCCTCAGGAAGAATACAAGATGGAGGAACCTCGGCACTATCTTGCCCTGTCACAATGTTAATTGCTGTGGAAAGACCCATCTTATTTGTGAATGAAGTTGTTTCCTGCTAGTGGGATCCTGGACTGTATAAAAGAAAGTGAACTGTTCAATAGCAAGCATTTAGGGCTCTCTGCTTAACTGTGAATACAATATAGCTCTTGTTCTGTATGTTCCTTGTCATGATAGGCTGTAACCTGAAACTGTGGGCCAAAATAAACATTTTGCCCTGTAACTTTGTCTAGTATTTTATCACAGCAACAGGGAAAAAAAACTAAGACAATATAGTAAGTCCATCCTATGACTAGATTAAATCAGAATCCCCCACAACCTAGTTACTTCTGTACGGCACATCAACTGGCAATGAAGCCCCCAGTACATGAATTACCAGAGGGCATTTGTCTTAGTCAGGGTTTCTATTCCTGCACAAACATCAGGACCAAGAAGCAAGTTGGGAGGAAAGGGTTTATTCAGCTTACACTTCCAATTGCTGTTCATCACCAAAGGAAGTCCGGACTGGAACTCAAGCAGGTCAGGAAGCAGGAGCTGATGCAGAGGCCATGGAGGGGTGCTCCTTACTGACTTGCTCCCCCTGGCTTGCTCAGCTGGCTTTCTTATAGAACCCAAGACTACCAGCCCACGGATGGTACCACCCACGAGGGGTCCTCCCCCCTTGAACATTAATTGAGAAAATGCCTCACAGCTGGATCTCACGGAGGTGTTTCCTCACCTGAAGCTCCTTTCTCTGTGATAACTCCAGCTGTGTCAAGTTGACCCCAAACCAGCCAGGACAGCATTTTATTCAAATTATAACACCTGTGGAGCACCAGGGACGAGGTCTTTCGCCTCCACCTCTGATCTGCCTCTGCAGAGCAGCCGGTTCCAAGGTAAAAGCGTCACATGCACTCAGTTGTAAGAGGTCCCCAAACCAACCGGCAGAGGCCATCTACTCCTGCAGCAACGTTAGGCTTCCTGTTCTTGTCAAGAGTCAAATTACAACAGCTTTATTCAGAATGGGGATGTGTCCTAGTTTGTTGCTGTGAGAAACACCATGGCTAAAAGAGACCTGGGGAGGAGAGGATTTAATTGGGCTTCCATATCTCAATCACAGTCCATCACTGAGTGAAGCCCAGGCAGGAACTCAAACAGGGAAGAAACCGGAAGGCAGGAACTGAAGCAGAGGTCATGCAGGAGCTCTCCCTACTGGCTTGCTCCCGTCAGCTTGCTCAGCCTGCTTTTCTATACAATCTACTACCATTTGCCCAAGGGTGGTACTGGGCCTCTCCACATCAATCATTAATTAAATACATCCTCACAGGCCCATCCGGTGGAGGTATTTTCTCAAGTGAGGTTCTCTCTTCTCTCTTCCCTGATGTGTATCCAATATTTATACCAATAAAGACACCGGAGGCATAAACTGAGGTAAAAAACCTGCTAGCCCGAGGTCACTTTATTTCTCCACTACATACAATATATCTCTTTACAAGCCTGATTCTACAACTCTCTAGAAATCTCTTTCTATCTGTGTCTTTCTACCAAGCTAATCTACCTTTCTCCTGGGCTCCTTGTCTCTCTTTCCTAGGATACGGTTCTACCTTTGCCCGGCCAGTTGCTTCCCTTTGTTGTTCCTGCAAAGAGAACAAAGAGAAAGCCCTACCTCTTACCTGAAGCTCCTTCCATAAAAGCTCTCCCAAGCCAAAAGAGAAAGAGAGAATTCTATCAAACGTCCAATTGCTTATAAAAGAAGTCTTTAGCTCCTCCCCTACACCCTGAATTACATCACAGTCAGGGTTGGGGCCCCAAACCAAGTCAGTAGGGGGCTGAACCATTTCACCTTTATGGTGGGGTAGTTTGAGGTCACCCAGCGGACTTTGCTTCAGGTCGCACAGCAAAGAACACAAGGCTTCTCCTAAGCAAGGTGCCTTAAAATAAGCAGGAGCTTGTCATTCTTTAGCATTCTTATCTACGGAGGCTTTTGGAGGCACACCCAAACTGCACCTCTTCCAAACACACCTAACTGCATCTGATGAATGCAATTTCTATTTAGGCTTTTGTATTTTGCTAACAATTAGGTTTTCCATGTACATTAACCAAATATCCTGTAACACTGACGACTGTAGTTTATATCAAGTTGACAATTCACCAGACAAAGAGTGAACTAGGGATAGGGACCACTCTGATCCCCTCTCTACAGAACCAGAAGCTTTCCCAATTCCAAATATCTGGTAACTTGATTAGTGACCTATACGTTTTATAAAGTGAATTTTTTAGAATATATAGGGTGAAAATATGTGTTTGGTGTTTGAAAAATATTTACTCTTTGTTTTGTTTTTTTCTTCTTTTGGTTCTTTGAGACAGGGTTTACACTGTGTAGCCCTGGCTGTCCTGGGACTCATTCTGTAGACCAGGCTGGCCTCGAACTCAGAGATCCACCTGCCTCTGCCTCCAAAGTGCTGGGATTAAAGGCTTGCGCCACCACTGCCTGGCGACCCTGTACTTCTCTATCCTTCAAGTTGCAGCTCAAGCAGAAGCATCTTCAGGAAGCGCTCTGAGACCCACATTAGGCTGTTCACCTGAGGAGCATCTTTTAGGAATGCCCCATTAAGCCCAGAAACTCCTGTTCTCTTAAATCTGTAACTGAATACTTGTTATCTCCATGGCTCCTCGGGGAGAGTTTGAACCCTATAAAAGTGAGGACTGCGCTTCTGTTTTCTACCTGTCATCCATAGGACTTAGCACAGTGTCATGGTGTGAATGAGAATGGTCCCCGAAGGCTCACGTGTTTGAATGCTTGGTCTCCAATTAGTGTGGAGTAGGTGTGGCTCCAATAGCTGTAACATGAGCTACTTGTGGTATTTCCATTTTGGTTTTTTCTATACTCTTTTAAGAGTTTTTGTATTGTTCTATATAAGTATTGTCTTGGGAAAATATATAGGATGTAGAGATGTCTGAGTGGGTGTCACTTAGGGTGGGCTTTGAGGTTTCAAAAGTGCATGCCAAGCCCGGTCTCTCTAGCCCACCTGCCTCTCTCTCTCTCTCTCTCTCTCTCTCTTCCCCCCCCTCACAGATCAAGATAAGCTCCTTCTCCAGCACCATGCCTGTCTGTGTGCTGTCATGTCCCCACCATGATGATAATAGACCAACCTTCTGAAACTGTAGGCAAGTCCCCAATTAAAAGATTTTTTTATAAGAATTGCCTTGATCATGGTGACTACAGAAGTAGACCAATAACTAAGACAGCATAGTATCTGATGTTCAATGAATAATTACCAACAGCTTGAATGGATCAGTTAATCAATCAACAGGAGACAAGGAAATTCAAGTTGAGGTTCCTGCTTACCAATACTTCACTTTCACTACGTGGCAATATAGATAGAAACTATCTGTGAGATAGTTTACAGCATGTCAGACTGAGCCTTCTAAACCTTTTGCATACGTGAAGTCATTTAATACCTGCAATCATATATGATTTCTAAGTTCTATAAAATCAATATCACACTTCACCCCATCCTATAGGTAAACACATGAAAGAACACAGAAATTAAATACTTATTCAAAGCCAGGCAGTCAGAGACAGAGCTGGGGTTTAACCTATGGCCATATGTTTCCATGGGCTTTGTTCCTATTTTGGTTACTATGTATAATCTATTGCTGTGTCATGAGAAGCAGAGGTTTTAACAATGAACCATTCAGTTACTATGTACAACTCTGTATCCTTTCTCCAGGATTACAGGCCGGCATGCACACACGGACCTCTAACAGACAGGCTATGGGAGGAACAAGACAACTCAGCTGTCTATGCTTTCTTTACTCGGACACCCTCCAGAATTAAGTGAGAGGTTTCCAGGGATGGGCAAATCAAACAGTGATTAAACTTAAATCTTGCTCCATTGCCAATAGATAAAATGTTGCGTCTGGGGCTGGAGAGATGGCTCAGCCTTTAAAGGCTAGGCTCACAACCAAAAATGTTGCGTCTGGATCACTTTGTGCTCCATCGAATGCAGTTCAAAGCAGCCAGGGTACACACAGAGTCAGAAAGTAATGTTAGGTCAACACACTCACCCATGAAAGACCATGGGTTTCTTAAAGTGTGTGAGGCAACCTAAGGGAGACCTTGGCTCTTATAGACTGTAAGCTACACAAGGGCAGGGATTCGGCCAGTTGTGCTCCCTAGGAGCTAATAAAGAACCTAGCACAGAGTACGTAATATATAACCGGCAGATGAGTTGCTAAAAGAGAGTGGGGTAGAGCAGAAATAGGTGTACTCCTACAGTGATGTGACGCTTTCACATTCACTGCTCGACAACATCATTGTGGTGGTTTGAATATGCTTGCCCCACAGGGAGGGGCACTGTTGGGAGGTGTGACCTAGTAGGAGGAAGTCTGTCACTGTGGGAATGGGCTTTGAGACCCTCCTCCTAGTTCCTTGGCAAGACAGTCTTCTCCTGTTTGACCTTGGAACAAGATGAAGAATTCTCAGCTCCTCCAGCACCATACCTGCCTGGGTGCTGCCATGCTCCCACTTTGATGATAATGGACTGAACCTCTAAACATGTAAGCCAGCCCCAATTAAATGTTGTCCTAATAAGAGTTGCCTTGGTCATGGTGTCTGTTCACAGCAATGAACCCTAAGACAATTATCATATCATCATCATCATCATCATTGCTACTATTATTACTGTTTTCCTTCACTAAGTGTGTGGTTTTTTTTTAAATGACTTAGACAGTGCTTTTAATCTATCTGCTTCCTGTACCATAAAAGAATTCCAGGATTTGGAAGTTCATCAGAACACAAGTGCTGTCTGAATGCCCAGGGGAATGCGACAGTAGTAACAGTAGTGTACCCCAAACTGAAGAACTGCTCAGGATTTTGACAGACAAGTTGCACAGCAAGCAGAAAACATAGTCACAGTTCCTACAGAGATCCTTTGGAAAGACAACATAGCAATACAAAACGACCATAAAAAATAAAGGAACAACTGTTTGTTGTTGTTGTTTGTTTGCTTGTTTGTTTTGTTTGGTTGGTTGGTTTTTTGTTTGGTTGGTTGGTTGAATCAGGGTTTCTCTGTATAGCCCTGGCTGTCCTGGAACTCACTCTGTAGACCAGGCTGGCCTTGAACTCAGAAATCCACCTGTCTCTGCCTCCCAAGTGCTGGGATTAAAGGCGTGTGTCACCACTGCCCAGCTTGTTTGTTTTTAATCATAAATCAAAAAGGTAGGGTTTTTGTCATAAATAGAGAAGATTGAGTTAAATTGTGTTTTTCAAATGTCTGCTTCACAGTGTTCAGAGACAATGCTCTGGAAGTCCCAGGAAAAGACAGTCCCTTGGTCTTGATAAAACCTGGCTAGTTTTCATGAATAACTTTCATCTCTCTGACTACAAACAGCGAGCTTTCCATTCTGTGGCACCATAAAGACAAGCTCCTCCTGCCTTCCTGTTGAGAACTAACAGACCTAGGTTTTGATGGAAGTGAAGAACTAATTTGGGGTCCTCATTTGAAAAAAAAATAATGAGGATGAAACCAGAAGTGGGCTGAAGATAAATGCCCAGTGCCCCCAAAAGACCCGGGAAGTAGCAAGCATCAGATTATGAAGGAGTCAGAGATGACTGAGGAGTTCAGAGATGGAGGCCTGCTCTTCTAGAGGATCAGGGTTCAATTCCCAGCACCCACGTCATGCAACTAAAAACCGTGTGTGACTCCAGCTCCAGAGGGATCTAATATCCTTTTCTTGCTTCTGGGGGTACCAGTACCCATGTGACACCCACCCACACAGACATATACACATATACATAAATAAAAATAGACTTTTAAAAAGAACTTTGAGCAACAGTATTTCAAGACTCTGTACTTGTATGTATAAAAACTTTAATAAAACTGGTCTTAAAATTATATACACATGTCATATTGTAATATATATGACAGATATTTCAGAAATGTAAGTTATATATAATTTTAAATTATATATAAATTAAAATTTCCTTGACATACTGAGTCAGTTATTCATGAACAATGATTTTGGATTTTTGTTAATGGGAGATTCAGTTTTGACTACACCATTTGCTGGTCAAGTGACCACAGGCGCACTATTTAGGTGCTTAGAGCTTCACATTCTCATTTGAAAAATAGAAATAATTCCCTCTACCTCCTAAGCTCTTTAAAAGGGTCTTGTGAAATATGTATGTAAATTATACATATATTTAATTTACATATTTGCATATGTAAATCATGGGCTGGCTTTGTGGTGTATACCTTTAATCCCAGCACTCCAGAGGCAGAGGCAGAGCAAATGAATCTCTATGAGTCCAGTAAATTATGTCACTAATCATCTGAAACACTCATCCAACAAGGGCTTGGCAAGGGCTTGACCTGCATCAGGCACTCAGTGATGTGTTCTCTACAGGTAAACATGAAGATAGGAGAGTTTCTATTCCACAGGGCTTGAACCTCCCGTAAACACTGGGCTGTGACCAGGCTACTACCCTGTTTGGGTTTGACACTTTGTTGGAAGTTAATAAATTAACCAGCCCCTTACCCTTCACCAGAGTAACAAAAGGTGTGACAGACAGAGCATGTTACTCATTTCCTCCAGGCATCTGAGCTAGTTGCTTTGCCTACTGAGTCTTGCAAGGGGAGGACACAAGTGGGTGGTACAGGTACAGCGGCCTTGGCAACTCAGTGTTTGCTTGTTAGCCTTGAAGACTCCACAGAACGCCAGTGGAAGCCAAGGACAAAGGGGGTGGGGGTAGTTGAGCATCTCCTTCCATCACACCAGTTCTAGGGATCGAACTCAAGTCATCGGGCTTGGGAGACAAGCACCTTTACCTGCTGAGGCGTCTAGCCAGCCCCCTCATTAGTTTCTCTGCTTTATAAAAAGCAGAGACTAAGGCTGGAGAGATGGCTCTGTGGTTAACAACACAGTCTGTTCTTCTAGAGGTCCTGAGTTCAAGTCCCACCAACCACATGGTGGCTCACAACCATCTGTAATGGAATCTGATGCCCTCTTCTGGTGTGTGTCTGAAGACAGCTACAGTGTACTCATACATAAAATAAATAAAATAAATCTTTAAAAAAGAATTTTAAAAATCAAAAAGAATAAAAAATTTTAAAAAAAAGCAGAGACTAATACTTCTGTGTCTTAGAAGAAGGCATTAAGTCATATAAAAGCTCCAGGTGATAAAGACAACAAGGAACGGCTTTTAGGGTTGAATTCTTGGTACACTTAGCCAGGACATGCAGGAGCACTAAAGGCTTCTGGGGGACTGCCTGTAGTAGTGTTCTTCATCCATGGAGCAAGGAGAATAAGCTCACATGACTCATATGGCTGTGGGGATTAACTAGGGTGACAGACTAAAATCCTGGAAACAAGAACACTTCAAACAAGTTAGCAATACTGGGCACAAAAGTGAGTAAGAAGAGGAACCCGTTCTGTTGCTGCTAGTCAGAGAGCAACAGATCGGGCACGGGTGCTTTTTAACACTGGTGAGTGGCTATAGGGGAGCAATACTAGCATACTCCAAGAAGAGGATAATTACCGAGATTTTACTCTGGGAAATCACTGCTCAAATATCCTTGCGTGTGCTCTCTCATTTAGTAGTCCTGTGCAGAGTTGGCCATGCAGCTCAGTGAATCCCCTGGGTTCAATCCTGAAGAAAATCCAAAACAACAGCTCTCCTTATTTCATAGATTAAAAAACAGGCACTCAAGGGAGTTATAGTCCCCAAAGTTAAACAATTAAGAAATCAGGATTTAAAGGTTATCTCTACAAAGACTTTAGACTTTAAGTATTGTTGCTATGGTTGGATGTAAAAGATAGGTCTTTAGCAAAAAGGTTATAAATTTGTGTGTGTGTGTGTGTGTGTGTGTGTGTGTGTGTGTGTGTGTGTGTAGGGTTGGTGCTTTTTCCTTCAATATGTTCCTGAAGATCTAGTTTGACCACTGGACAGCCTAGGTAAGCTTTGCTTCCTTCTAGGCCAGTTCCTGACATAGGACTGTAATAGTCACATAGAATTCCCACCTCTGCTACTCAGAGCAGCAAGTGGGGAACAGACCTGAGGTTTGCTAACAGTTTATTAAGTATGGGACACATTAGCTACTTTTATGCCAACTTGACACAAGCCAGGGTCATTTGGGAAAGGGAACTTTTTTTTTTGGTTTTTTGTTTTTCGAGATAGGGTTTCTCTGTGTAGCCCTGGCGGGACTTTTTTTTTTTTAAAGATTTATTTAGTTATGACTACACTGTAGCTGTCTTCAGACACACCAGAAGAGGGCATCAGATCCCATTACAGATGGTTGTGAGCTGGGAATTGAACTCAGGACCTCTGGAAGAGCAGCCAGTGCTCTTAACTGCTGAGCCATCTCACCAGGCCCATGGAAAGGGGACTCTTATTTAAGAAAATAGTTCCATAGGATAGGCCTCTAGGCAAGTCTGTAGAGCATCTTCCTGATTAATGATTGATATGCAAGGCTCCAGACAACTGTGGGCCATGCCACCCACAGGTATGTGAGCCTGGGATATATAAGAAAGCAGGCAACCGGGCAGTGGCGGCGCACACCTTTAATCCCAGCACTTGGGAGGCAGAGGCAGGTGGATTTCTGAGTTCAAGGCCAGCCTGGTCTATAGTGTGAGTTCCAGGACAGAGAGGGCTACACAGAGAAACCCTATCTCCAAAAACCAAAAGAAAAAAGAAAAAAGAAGAAAGAAAGCAGGCTGAGCAAGCAGTGGGGAGCAAGCCAGTAAGCAGCATCCTCCATGATCTCTGATTCAGTTCCCACCTCCAGGTTCGTGCCTTAAGTTCCTACCCTAACTTTTCTCCATGATGGAGTATGATCAGGACATGTAAGCTAAAATAAAACCTTTCCTCCCTAAGTTGTTTTTGGTCAGAGTGTTTATCATGGAAACAGAAGGCAAATTAAGACAAGCTTACAAAGGACAACCATCAACTGCTACACTAGACACTAAAAGTCTCTTTCATGTTACACTAGTCAAAGCCACCCACCCACACAATAAAATCTTAATTAAAATTGTAATGAATAAATAGAAAAAAAATCCTAAAATCCAAACATTCAAAATGAACTTGAAAAGGGAAACCAAGGCTGTAGATGTGCTAGCTTCAAAACATATTACAAAGCTACAGACACCAAAACAGCACGGGACAGCCATAAACACAAAGACATGAAGAACAGTAGAACACAACAGAGAGGCCAAAAATAAACCCTCATCAGTACAGTCAAATTATCTGTGACAAGGAAACAAAAGTGACACAGTGTTGGGAAGAAGATAGCCCCTTCCATAGTGGTGCTGGGAAAACCATATCTCCACATCGAAAAGAATGTACACCATGTTCAGTATTTAGACCTGTACTGTACACCACATGCAAAAATGTACTCAAAGCAATTGGCAAGGTAAACTTAGGACCTATAACCATAAAGACAGAAGAAAGCAGAGAAGCGTTGGATTTGGCAGGGAGTTCTTGGAAAGAACACTAAACACACAAGTAACGATACGAAATTCAAAAGCTTAGCACTTAAGAAAATCGGGGTGGGAGAAGAGTGAGATGCCTTGGTGCTTAATGGTGCCGATGCCAGCTTGAGGATCTGAGTTTGAACCCCAGATATTGCATGGTAGGAGAGAACTGAGTCCCATAGGTCATCCCTATGACCTACACACATGCACTGCAACATGAACACACACACACACACACACACACACCACTAGGTGAAAAACAATTAAAAAGAACCTCTGCGCAGCATAGGTGTGATGATTTGTATATGCTTGGCCCAGGAAATGGCACTATTAGGAGGAGTGGCCCTGTTGGAGTAGGTGTGGCCTGGTTGGAGTAGGTGTGGCCTGGTTGAAATGGGTGTGTCACTGTGGGCGTGGGCTTTAAGACCCTTGTTCTAGCTGCCCGGGAGCCAGTCTTCTCCTGTTTGCCTTTGGAGCAAGATGTTGAACTCTCAGATCCTCCTGCACCATGCTCTCCTAGATACTGCCATGTTCCCACCTTGATGATAATAGACTGAACCTCTGAACCTGTAAGCCAGCCCCAATTAAATGTTGTCCTTGTAAGAGTTTTCTTGGTCATTGTGTCTGTTCACAGCAGTAAAACCCTAAGTAAGACAATAGAAAACAGTGCCCAGAGTGAAAGGTAACCTATGTGAATAGAGAGGATTGCTTGTAATTGTCTGCTACTGAAGACATAATAAATCATTAGTGAAGGACTTGAAGAGGCAATTCTCTAAAGGATCTACACAAATGGCCCCCAAGCAAACAGAAAAAACTATCATTACTAGTCAATGGGAAATCTAATCAAAGCCTCAAGGAGAGCCAGGCTTGATGGCTCACACCTGCAATCCAAGTACTGGGGAAGCAGAAGTAGAGGACATGCAAATATGAGGCTAGCCTGGGCTACATGGCAAGATGCCACCCTCATCTCAACAAACAAAAGTGTAAAGAGTAGCTCTGTGTAGTGCACCTAGAAAGTCAGCGCTCAGGAGACTGAGGCAGGAGGATCTAAAGTTTGAGGCCAGTCTAGGCTACATATCAAGCCCTGCTCCCCCACTCCCATGCTCAGAATGTTCATAATAGGAAACCGAACAGGATGGGGTGGAGAGGGAGGAGGGGGTATAGGCAAATTCCAGGTGTGTGGGATTCCTATGTACTTCCTACTCCGTGTTTTTACAGACCTGGAATTGCTCTAAAAATGTCGATTATTTCATTTAAATATAAACAAAGCAGAGAAAAAAAGTGAATGTTTAAAAAAATGAAGACATCAAAAACTAGAAGAAAATACAAATTAGTGAATAAAGAAAAATGACTAGATAAGAAAACTGTGTCTCAAGAAGAAAAATACAGGCAGAGAGGTGGCTGATGGGAAAAGGTGCTTGCCATAGAGCCCTTGTTAGTTAGGGTTGTACTGCTGTAAACAGACACCATGACCAAGGCAAGTCTTATCAGGACAACATTTAATTGGGGCTGGCTTACAGGTTCAGAGGTTCAGTGCATTATCATCATGGCAGGAACATGGCGGTATCCTGGCAGGCATGGTGCAGGAGGAGCTGAGAGTTCAACATCTTGCTCCGAAGGCAAACAGGAGAAGACTGGCTCCCGGGCAGCTAAAACAAGGGTCTTAAAGCCCACGCCCAGAGTGACACACCCACTCCAACAAGGCCACACCCACTTTAACCAGGCCACACCCACTCCAACAAGGCCACACCTACTGCAACAAGGCCACACCTCCTAACAGCGCCACTCCCTGGGCAGAGCATATACAAACCATAAGGTCATCTAAACACACACATACACACAGTTACATACACACACACATACACACACACCTACACATACACAAACCTACTCACACACATACACACATAGATACACACACATAGATACACACACACAAAATAATTAAATATAAAATGAAGGGTGGAAGGGAGGGAGAAGGAGAGGGAGGGAGGGGGAAGGAGGGAAGTCACAAAGTCTATTCACACTGTTCTTTTCATTCTTGTCAGCGTCTGCTGGGCTGTGTAACCCCTGGCTGTGGTTTTTCTCTCTGCTCCAATTCCTGCTGCTATTCCGGGGGCCTCAGTGTCCCCTGCATGAACTCTCAGTGTCCCCAACACCTTAGCTTTTCAGTTCCTTACTAACCCACTTTCCCAGTGACCTTTTACTTCCTCTCTAGTCCTGTGACTCACGCCAGTGACATTTAGATGTCACCTTCATTCGGATCTGTTCATCTCTAGAGCTTCTGTGCTTTCGGCTCAGCTTTGAGTCTATGAAAAAGAAATCCCCCTCTTTTTCAATTAAAAGAAGCAACATTTTGTTGAGAAAGAAAGTTGTTCAGAAAAATACATCATTTTTTTAAAAAGGTCAGTGAGGTGGCTCCGTGGATAGAGGGGCTTGCTGCTAAGCCCAATTATGACCTTCGTTCAATCCCTCGGCTCCACATGCTGGAAGGATAGCAAGTTGTCCTTTGAGCTCCACAAGCATCATGTGCATACATACACACCTATATATAAATAAATACATATTCTTGTTTTCTTTTTAAAGAAAAGAAAGTTAAGATACAGCAACCCAAGGACTCCACTTCAGCTTCCTTGAAAACCACTCAGCATTTTGCTATGGCTGGTTTATTACCTGTAGTAACTTCAAAATTCTTAGGCTTTACTTTTGTCATCTGTCTTTTCCCACTGAATGATCTGTCTTCCCAAATTAATAAGTTGAATCTATATCCTCATTACTATACCTGAAAAATACTTGCAGAGCAGAGCGGTCAAAATATTCTTCACCTGACTTAGGATGCTTCAACCCTACTGTGATTGACATTTCCACCTGGATGGTTCTTTGCTGAGGTAGACAGGGCTGTACACTACAGAGCAGCTGTTCTCAACTTTTGGGTCACAACCCCTTTGGGGATGTCAAAGAATCCTTTCACAGGTCTTGCCTAAGACCATTGGAAAACACAGATATTTACATTAAAATTAATAAGAGCAACAAAATTATAGTTATGAAGTATCCACAAAATGATTTTATGGTTGGGAGTCACCACAACATGAGGTGCTGTATTAAAGAGTCAAAGCATTAGGAAGGTTGAGAACCGCTGCTAGAGAGTCTGCAGCAGCAACCCCTCCGTGCCCACTGCCTCAGCGTTAGATGCCACAAACACTTCCCCCAAGTCATAACCGTCAAAATGGCTCCAGGTATTGCAAAGAATGTCTGTGGGAAATATTGCCCCAGAGAGAGTCACTGATGGCGGCAGCCTGCTTGTGTTAGACGGTTAGGTATTATTCACTTTTTCATGACTTGAAAACAACACTGATTTGAAAACTCTAACATTCACAGTAAATACAACGCATTTTAAAACTCCTTTTTGAGTAGAAATGGCACAACAGAAACTTCGTTATCTTTTCTGAGGCAGCCCTCCCAGCAAGTGTGACTGTAATACAACTGAAAGAACATACACATCATCTCTCCTGATTCTACCCATTTCTTGGCATTGCCAATCTTTTAAAACTCATGCCCACTGATTAGCAAAACAAAGCTTTCCTTTTCCTTTAACTATGCTTTGCTAGCCACATTGGTAACATTCACTCTGTTTATTCGCTATTTATATTGCTGCTTTAGGACCTGCCTATTAATGTCCATTGCTTGGTTGTCCGTCTTCTGGTATGTCATTGAGCTTTTGTTACTATGAGGAAGCATCTGAGAAAAACAACTTATAAGTAGAAAGATTTATTTGGGTTCAAAGGTTCAAAGGTTTCAGTCCATAGACTCTGTGGTGAGGCAGATCACCATGGGAACATAACAGAACAAAGCCACTCACCTCTTTAGAGGCAGAAGGCAGAGAGTGAGAAGAAAAGACTAGAAACAAGATACATCCTCGAAAGTCATGTGCCCAGTGACTTACTTCCTCCCCTCTACTAGGTTCTGGTCATTTTGAAACAGTGTCACCAATTACTCACACACAATGGGTCAGGCCATTACTGAGGTCAGCCGTCACGATCCAACCTGCTTCCAAGAACCCCAACTTCAAATACTGCTGCTACTCATGCAGCCTTCAACACAGGAGCCTGTGCGGACAGACGTTCATAGGCAAACCGCATCATCTGCCTTCTCTTTTTATTTCTTGTAAACTTTATACCAGATTTACCCATACAGAAACCATATGCTACCGTACTGCCAAGTTGTCAGCCATTAGACTATGATTTACTTTAAATGTTTCATCAGAAGAAAGGTTGCCTCGCTTGGTCTTCATGCTGGTCCCCTAACAGTTGGTGCGGGGTGGGGAGCTGTCTCTCACTCTGTTGTCTGCTATTGGATCCCCTTCCCCTATCTAGACTGCCTGGTTGTGTCTCAGAGGGAGAGGATGTGCTTAGTCCTGCTGGGACTGGATGTTCCAGAGCAGGGTGGTACCCAAGGCGCATGGGGGAGGGGGGGTGTCTTTCCCTCCTCTGGAGAGAAGGGAAGGGGTTAAGGGATTTGTAAGAGTGGGACTGGGGGGAGAGGAAGGAGGGGCTGCAATCAGGATGTAAAGTGAATACAAAAATAAATGGGAAACAAAGAAAAGTTGCCTCTGAAACCATTAATTTGAGGGGTTTCCCCTTCTATCAAGCTTCTGTGTATTCTTCTGGAGCCTTCTCTCTTCCTCTCTGTTCCTCTCTCTCTCTCATTTTTTTTTGTTTGTTTGTTTTTGCTTTGTTTAGTTTGTTATTTTTCGAGACAGAGTTTCTCTGTGTAGCCCTGGCTGTCCTGGAACTGACTCTGTAGACCAGGCTGTCCTGGAACTCAGAAATCCGCCTGCCTCTGCCTCCTGAGTTCTGGGATTAAAGGGGTGCGCCACCACTGCCCCCACTGCCCCGGCCTCTCTGTTCCTCTCTCTTCTTCTCTCCCTCCCTCTCCCTCCCTCTTCCTCCCTCTCCCTCCCTCTTCCTCTCTCCTAAGCAGTGCATCTCACATCCAAATGTAGGATGGATCTCTGGAACTCTGTTAAGGCTTGCAATGGGACTGGAGATCCAGAATTTTTGCACACTCCAGCTGACATCAATGTCCTTAGATCACACTTAGGGTCACTAAGTGCCAAACCTTCAGGACCCCAGCCCTCTGATTCCCTACCCAGTCCTTCTTGCCTCGTGTCAACCTCCAGAGTAGCAACTACAATTTTCTCATCTCTTTATTTCCCCGGAATAGGGTGGGCAATCCATCTCAGTACCGACAGAGCCACCACCTCCCAGTGTCCAGCCACAGAGCTGCTCACTATAGCAGTGGTCCTCAACCTTCTCAATGCTACGACCCTTGAATACAGTCCCTCACATCGTGGTGACCCCCAACCATAAAACTATTTCATTGCTACTTCATAATTGTCATTTTGCTACCATTGTGAAATGTGATGCAAACATTTGATATGAGACCCCTGTGGAAAGATGTTCACGGCCAACAGGTTAAGAAGTGTTGCACTCCAGGAAGTGACACCCCTTCCATTTATTTCTGCAGCAATCCGTGATCTCTCGTGAGGCAATTCTTCACTGTGTTCATCTCCTTCCTGTCCTACATAATAACTGCATAAACTTGGTGGCTGTCTTCAAGCCACGCCCCTCTCCTTTCCTTTCAGCTCTGTCCACCCATGATCAGGAAAAGGAGAAGCTCTCCCCAGCCCGTGGTGGCACAGCACAGCAACAACTACGTCCGAAAATGCAAGCGCTGTATTAAGGTTTCCCAATTGTCAGAAAATTCTCCTTAAAGATAGACTCATTAGCCGGGCAGTGGCGGCTCACACCTTTGATCCCAGCACTCGGGAGGCAGAGGCAGGCAGATTTCTGAGTTCGAGGCCAGCCTGGTCTACAGAGTGAGTTCCGGGACAGCCAGGGCTACACAGAGAAACCCTGTCTCGAAAAAAAAAAAAAAGAAGAAGAAGAAGGATAGACTCATTAAGCTGGGTTTGTTTAATAAACACCTCATAGCTCTAACGTGCCCACCAACCCTATTCAAGGCGTTAGGTTGACTTCCACTTTACAGAGTTCTTAGAACATCTAGCACAGAGAATTCACATAGCCCTGGGGTCAGAGGAAGGACCTGGAATCCCAGGAGGCCTTAACAATCCCCCAGACCTGATATATAACCTTACACCATCTGTATTTGTAAGAGAGGACATGCAGTCCTTCACCCCAGGTTCTCCACTCTACCCTTCCCCTCTTAAACCTCTAAGTCAGTGGTTCTCCATCTTCCTAATGCTGCGACCCTTTAATACAGTTCCTCATGTTGTGGTGACCCCCAACCACAAAATTATTTCGTTGTGACTTCATTGTAATTTTGCTACTGTTATGAAATGTAGTGTAAATATCTGATATTCAGGATATCTGATATGGGACCCCTGTGAAAGGGTTGGTTGATCCTCAGGGGTCTCAGTCCACGGCTTTAAAATATTCTTTTATTAGTAGCATTTATGTGCACGGGGGGCAGGAATAAGGGGTGCAGCAAGGATCACATTGTGCTTGTGGAGGTCAGAGGACAACTCTGTGGAGTCTGGTCTCTCCTAACTTTACTTGGGTTCTGAGACTGGAATTCCGGTGGACAGATTCTCAGCCCAAGCATCTTTACCCTCTGAGCCATGTCTTCTACCCTCAAGGGCCCTTTTAAGAATAACCCCTCCTTTTGTGCACTGGGAAGGAAATACCATCCCCTCCATTTGGGATGGTCCCTGTCGTCACTATTTTAAAAATCTGTTCAAGATGTGTTATAACTAATCGGTAGCTTTCGGGGTTTGTTTGCATCAGACCTTTGCAGGAGTCGGTATTTCTTTAACAGCGTGTGTAAATCCATGGGACAGAGAGACGGCGTGTGTGGTGCCTTTTAGAACATGATGGCCCCTTGTCACGAACCACTTCTCACCAGTCACGGTCTGTGTTCTGTCTAAAGCAAACACAGTCCATCCCACCCCCTCCTCCCAGAAAGCAGAATTTTAGGCAAAAGCACCGGAACTGGCCTGAGGACTACGGAGCAGCGACGACAGCGGCTCTGCTTTTGTCCTGCGAGTTGGTCACAAATTTAACTCTGACTCAGTCAACTCCTATTTACTAGGCACTTTTGTTGGACACGTTCCCGTACCGCTCACTTGGCACGTAAAGTTCACACGCGCGTTCTCTCTTGAAAGCTCCCCGGCTTCCCCAGTAGGACTCCAGGTGGCCCGCCCACCGCCCACCGTGGGCACCGTCTGCGCAGCAATCCCGGGGCCGCGGTGGCGGACTTTCAACGCGGGCCGGGACAGGTCGCTCCCCACCGCCCACCAGGCGGGCTCGCTATCCTCAATACCCTGCAGGGCTTGTTGCCCGGGGAGCGAAGGCAGAGACCCCGCCCTCGGGGGCGGGCGCGGAGTGGGTGTGTATGGGCGGGGCGTCTGGGCCCCACCCCTCTGCCCTGGCTATAACACCCCGGAGCGCCCGGCGCCTGCCGGCGGGCGGAAACGCGCGCCTGACACTGGTGAGACGGGGCGTGCAGGAGGGTGCTGCTGCGGGGACTCGGGAGGGCTGCGGGGCTCCCGTGGGACCACCTACCTGACCTCAGAGGAGGGAGCGTGGAACTCAGGTGCCCCCGAGGACGGAGAGGACTCCCGGCTGGCGGTACCCCAGCTTCCCGGGGCGATCCTCAGCTGCTCTCTCCTTCTCCTCCATCTCTAGGACATGGACCGCGCGCGCCTGTGGCTGGGGCTTCTGCTGCCCGTGGTGGCCGCCCTGGATTTCCAATACCACCACCAGGAAGGGATGGAGGCGTTCCTAAAGAGCGTGGCTCAGAACTACAGTTCGATCACTCACTTGCACAGCATCGGGAAATCTGTGAGAGGTAAGTGGCTTCCTGCGCACGTCCCCAACCCTCAACCCGCGTTCAAAAGTTGAATGGCAGCGTCTGGTCCCCTGTTGGTGAGGCTCCCAGGACGCGCTCCACGCAGGTAAAGCATACCTTGACCAGTCAGTGGTTTTCTGCTTTTGTTTGTTGTTGTTTGTTGGTTGTTTTTTGTTTTTGTTTTGATTTTTCAATGTTGTTAGATCATGAGAGCCGTAAGAGGAACTGTATGTATCTTGCAGTTTCTCTACCGAGAATGAGTAACACTTAGACCTTTGGGGATCGGAAGGACATTTATCTGAGAGGTGTATCTTCGTTCCTTTTTAGGGTAAACATCTTCCTCAGTTTCCCTTTTTGTTGGCTTCCTTGCATACTGATTGTGACTGTTAACTACCGTTTCCTCAGGTCGCCTTTAAACTAGACAGTGCTGTGCTTTTGTGGAGTTCTACGCATGTGTAATTAACCCAATGGCTTAAAGATATGAGAAAATGTGGGTCTATATCTATAGGCTGAGTTGAAGGATGCACCTGCTCCGTAGTAAGTCGCAACGAACGATATCCTTAGCATTTTCAAGTGTATCACTTACTTTGCTTTAATTTTGAAACTATATATTCTCCGTGGAGGGAGCAAATGGGGATTAAAGAAATTAAGGATTTTGGTCAAGTTACCTAAATGGCGATTCTATCCATCTATCATGTATCTATCTATTATCTATCTATCTCCTGGAGATAAAACTCAGTACTTCATTTGTGTTCCGCATTGTGTTCCGAAAACATTGCATCGTTAACCTAACCTACTAACCGTAGAGGGTGAAGTTTTAGCCAGGACTGGCACCTGATCATTTTGGGTGGGGCAAATAAATTTAGCAGCTATCATCATTTCTTCATCTTTTGTTACTACATTGGCTCTCACAAAAGTGGTTACTAAAAAACTTAATGCTTGATATAAAAGAGTCACCCATAAAGTTCATGCAGTTTGGCTCAGCTGTGGAAGCTGTGCTCAAATTCTTACCTGACGTTTTAGTTGGGAGTCTCATAACCACATTAGTAAGTCACTTCTCATCATGGTTAATATCATGGTTCTTGTATTATAGAGAAATATTAAAATGCAATAAAAAAAAACACTTGGACTGTGTGTACTAGAAGCTTTGTTTTTGAAGCACCATTGCCAGAGTTGGTATCAGAAATAATCTGAAATCATCTGGTCTCCACAAGCCCCAACTATAGAGGTTAATCATGTGAAAAATTATATCTTGGATCAGCATATAGATTGAACCTCTTAAAATAACTTATCCCAAGGGCTAGAGTAGAGCAAATTTAAAAGATATAAGAATACTAATTAATATAAAAGAAATGTACAATGCAACCAGCTTGCTGTTATTGTTCAGTCATTTTGTAACTACCAAGGTGATGCTTTTAGTACAAGTTCTACAGGACTTGTGTGGTTTTGTGTTCTCAAACATGAGGTTCTTGAGACAGATGTATGGGACTGTCTGAATGCGAGCCACCTCCTCACCTGAACTCAAACAGTGGGAAGAGCGAAAGCAAGCCAATGGGCTTACTTGACCTTGCGTGTGCTTCAGTGGTTAAAGGATGAAGGGGCTATGATGTAAGAAATAAATGCTGTTAATCCCAGCACTTGAGAGGCAGAGACAGGCGGATTTCTGAGTTCGAGGCCAGCCTGGTCCACAGAGTGAGTTCCAGGACAGCCAGGGCTACACAGAGAAACCCTATCTCGAAAAACCAAAAGAAAAGAAAGAAAGAAAGAAAGAAAGAGAAATGCTGGCACCAGCAGCCAGATATTTATGCTGCGTATGCATCTCTAAGTAATTACTTGGATTAGGAAAAAAATCCCAAATCTACCGTTAGGTTCTAGGGTAGGTTAAACTCTACACCTGTGATTGGCACCCGGTTGCCAAGGTATCCCTGAATTTTAGTGTGATGACTGAGGTGTGGTGATTCTTGATGGTGCTCTTTTCCACTGGATGAGAAATCTCCCCTGGACATTTGCCCTCTGGTGTGGAGTATTGTACTTGGCACACAGGGTTTACTCTAGTTTTTATCTACTTTCTTCTGCTGTTAACATGGGCAGTCTCGCCCAGATAAGAAAACAACAGCTAATTGGGCAAATGCATGTCCGATTTTGGGAGTCTCCATCATGTTTCCATTACTGCAGGGCTGAATTCCACTTCCTTCTCCACTTTACACTATTTTATTATTTATTTTTAGGAAATATGGCTGGGACTACTGATGAATTCTCTTGACTTTATACTCTGGTTATGCGTGTTTTGTTAGTCATTCCCATGTTGGGACATTGGAATACTTCTGATTCTGTTATAAATGATGATAAAAATCCATTGATACATATTTTACATCTACTATAATTGCAGGTTTTTATTTATTGTATTTTTTAAGATTTATTTGTTTTAATTACATTGAGTACATTGTAGCTGTCTTCAGACACATTGGATTACAGATGGTTGTGAGCCACCATGTAGTTGCTGGAATTGAACTCGGGACCTTTGGAACAGCAGTCAGTGCTCTTAACCACTGAACCATCTCTCCAGCCCCAATTGCGGATTTTTTAAAAAAGATTATTAATTTTGTTCTATGTGTATTTTGCCTGCATGTATGTATGTATTAGTATACATGCATGCATTGCCTACAGAATCATCAAGAGGGCATCATACCCCCTGGAACTGGGGTTCCAACAATAGCAGCCTCCATGTGGGTGCTAGGAACTGAACGTGGGTCCTCTGGAGAAGCAGTCAGTGCTCTTAACCAGTGAGCCATCTTTCCAGCCCTGAACTTTTGTTTTGTTTTTAAAAAAATCGAAACCTACACATTTGTGCACAAATGTACTTTTTACCTAGATTCAGGCTTGCTAATGAACCATACTCGACTCTAGGCTTGGAAGGCATTCTTAAAACTTGTTGATGTGGTGTAGAAAAATCTTAGGTGAAGCCAAGTGTACCAGGGCACAACATTCACTATCTGTGGTGTGTGTGTGTGTGTGTGTGTGTGTGTGTGTGTGTACATGCCTGTGTGAGTGCACACAGAAAGAAGCCAGAGGTAAACACTGAGTGTCCTCCTTGAATGCTTCCTACCTTATGTTTGAGACAGGGTCTTTCACTAAAGTTGGAGTTCAGCTCTTTGGCAAGACTAGCTGGCAATGAGCCCAGGATCCTCCTGTCTCTGCCTACAAGAATGGGGTTACATTTGCAAAGCACCACACACAGCTTTTTTTATATGTTCTTTTAAAGATAATTTACTGGGCCTGTGAGATGGCTCGACCTGCACTCACTGCCAAGCCTGACTCGACAGTTTGATTCCCAGGACTCACGTGGTGGAAGGAGAGAACCACCTTCCATAAGTAGTCTTTGGACTTCTGCGTATGTGCTGTGACATGCATGGACCGCACACAAATTTTAAAAGTAATACAAAATTTTAATCTATTATATTGGTTTATAATTTCTCAAAAACTGTCTACTAAGGGGGGGAACTTCTAAAACACTGTTTATAATATCATTGCAGTGGCTTTTCGTTGTGGTCAAAGTGTAAGAAGGAGCTTGTTTCAACAGGAACTTCCTTCCACAGGTTGGCTGGAGCATGCGCGCCTTCTCAGGTGTTCAGAGATCTCCCCAGAATTGGCTTAGATTCTTGCTCCCACAGGGCAAGAGTGAGCTTCCTATACCCCTCTCTCACACTCTCCTGCCCGTGACTGGATAGGTTTAAGCTAGTGGTTTCTCCACAGGGTGTGGGGGGATGATCCATGTATATAAAATTTGAGCTCAACAGTTGTTTTTCCTCATACTCTGCTCATTTTCCAAACATGCTCCCAAGAACCAATTTGTTTGAGCTCCTGTATAAAGTGATGGAAATATTGACAGATCCAGGACTGAATCTCAGAACAACCCTAAAACCTTGGGATGCGGGCTCTTGCTATCCACATGTGTGATTTAAAGTCAGCTGAACTTAGCAGGCATTTCCCTTTAAGAAATCTAACAAAACCTTGTTTTGTAACTATTTGGGGGTTTTAAAAATATACATTTTTCAAGTGTAAGAAAATGTATTATATATCCTTTGGCTTTTTAGTATAATATTTTAAGTGGAAATTGAGACAGAGATCATCCAAAGAGTAAACCAGGGTCTTATTTTGCTTCATTTATAGCCAGTATCAACTTTCATCCCAAATCACAAATATTCCGGACAGAAATATTCTCAAGACTTTAAAAAACAATAATGACACAGAGAAACCCTGTCTCGAAAAAACAAACAAACAAAAAAGCAATAATGAGAGCCAACATTAAGTAACTTTTATGTTTGCCTGCCTGCGTGTCTCTCTCTCTCTCTCTCTCTCTCTCTCTCTCTCTCTCTCTCTCTCTCTGTGTGTGTGTAAGAGAGAGAAAGACAGAGACAGAGACAAAGAGAGACAGAAAAAGGCCTAATCATTCTAACAGTGACACCACTACCTCCACCTTGATTTATGTGTAAAGAAATAAAGAGCTGGAAAAATGGCTTGACCCAGTTCCCAGCACCCACATGGTGGTTCACAACTGCCTACAACTCCAACTCTAGAGGATACGATGCCCTCTTCTGACTTCTGAGAGCACCTACACAACACTACACACACACACACACACACACACACACACACACACACTAAAACAAATCCTTTTCGAATAAGAATTGGGATTGGCCGGGCAGTGGTGGCGCACGCCTTTAACCCCAGCACTCAGGAGGCAGAGGCAGTCAGATCTCTGAGTTCGAGGCCAGCCTGGTCTACAAAGTGAGTTTCAGGACAGCCAGGGCTACACAGAGAAACCCTGTCTTGAAAAACAACAACAAAGAAAAGAATTGGGATTAAATTAATTATCCATTTTTGTGACAGAGGTTTGACTAAAATCAAAACCTACCTTGATCCGAGGTCTGAATCGCCAGCTTTTTTGCTGTAAGTTTTCCCCAGCTCTATTCTTCTGGTCTTGTCCCTACCCTGCTCTTCCACCTGTCCCCTCTGCCCTCTGGCCCCTGTGATTCTCAAGGGTTGACAAGGGTATTAAATAGTCTTCACGTGTGGAATGAGCCCCAGTAGAATTCTTTGATCCCTTTCTGGTATTCATGGTTTCATCCAAGTATCTTGAATTCCCTCTTGTGGTATAGTTGGCTCACTCTCCTAGCTCAGGTGTCTGTGTTCTTGATTATGAAGCAAGAGGAAGAGGGTGACTGTGATCAGCACACTGTCTGAGACTGCCTTCTTGAGCTCCAGACCTTGAGCTGAAGAGGATGCTCGCTGAGGACAGCACCTCCCCCTGGAGGGAGTCTGAGGAAAGTGAAGGGAAGGTTTAGTCTCAGCTTGGGACTGTGGGAGGCTGGTGGATCATGGAACAGTCACACGTGGGGAAAGATTGACCCGTTCCGTTGTTTAATGACCTCCACAGGTGAAAGGCTTATCCAGTGTCTAAACCCAAAAACTTTCCCTTGAAGTTTTACGAACTTTCCTGGAACTCAGCTGTAGATAAGTTGATAGCAACTTACATTGTTTTTGCTCTCAGCTTAATTGAGAGAGATTTTTCACATCCTCCAAGTCCTGTCCCCAATGTCTTCAGAGGTGAACCTTCTCCACTTTCTCTTTGCCTTTGGCAAAGTCATCTCAAGAGCTTTGTAATTTTCTAACATATTTTATATAATTCCCTTTAATGCAGTTTGAATGTTAGATTGGTTCTCTCTCTCTCTCTCTCTCTCTCTCTCTCTCTCTCTCTCTCTCTCTCTCTCTGGTTTCTTGAGACAGGGTTTCTCTGTGTAGCCCTGGCTGTCCTGGAATTCACTCTGTAGACCAGGCTGACCTCGAACTCAGAAATCCACCTGCCTCTGCCTCCCGAGTGCTGGGATTAAAGGCATGCGCCACCACTGCCCGGCAGATTGGTTCTCTTGAAGCTATGCACAGAAATGTTTGATGAACCATACACTGGCATAGAAAGGGGAATGTTCAAAATACTCGACTCAGCAAGGGAGGGACCAGAACCAAAGGAAGAACTCTGAGGCACAGGCATTCGAACTCTCTTTCCTGGAGACAAGCTCCTTCTCTGATACCAGCTTCAGCCTTTTTTTGTTTATTTGTTTGCTTTTGTTTTTGTTTTTTAACTAAAGACCCAGCATGAGGTTCCTACAGAAATTCCAATTCCTTGGAGTCCTTTGTTTCAATAGTCTGATAGCCAATGGGAGGGGCCCAGGTGTCTTAGAATATCATTGCTCCTGCAGGACAGTAATATAATTTGGCGGGAACTGAATACCATAGTCACATCTCAGCTCACAAGGCTCTGGATATAGGAGGAAGCCAAAGGACTCTTAGTGTCTTTCAGACAGTAAACAATATAATTGAATACACCAACTGGTATTCGGAACAGTACTGAACTGGTTCTGTTCCCTCTTTTGCCCTTAATTCTCCCCACACACTGACCAGAGGGGAGACACGAGAGCTATTGTAAAAGTCCTTTATAGTGGGAGACGATAGGTATTGTGGGACACACAGATACAGGTGCAGCATGTGGCAGTGGCATGGAGCTTTCTTGTATTTTAAAGGGAGATTCATTTACACCTTACTGATAACACCCAAGGCAGAGTCAGGTTTCACAAAGGGTTTGTTCAGTTGAGGACAATTATTTTTCCTCTCACTCCTTTGGAGTCAAGTGTAAGAATGACAACCTACAGGTCTGCACGGTTGTCTCCTACTTGTGAGAAACAGAAAGGAAACTAGGAAATTCCGCCCTCCTACCTCCTAGCAAATCTTACTTGTAAAGCTTTTCAGGGTATAAGAAGATGTCCTAGCACCACGCAGTAGTTACAGATTTCCAGCCTCTTATGCAGGAAGCCCTTTGGCCAATTGATTCTTGATGGAAAGCAAAAGCCAGTTCTCTGTGCAGGCCCATAGCAGGCTAAGAATGGCCGGATAGAGTCTATCTCTTCATGGCTATCTCTCACACTTGCTAACCCGGGAAGCCGACAAGAAGGAATGTAAGGGTGGGTCTTGATAATTGCTATGAAGGGCATAAAGGTTTAAAGTCAGGGCCGGGGAGCTCTCTGTTTGTAAAGTTGGAGGATGTCCTAGAACCCTCTGAAGCCTGGGTGCTCTCTGATCTGAGCACATCCACAGTGAAGGGGAGTGGAGAGCACAGACTCCTGGAAGTTTATGGGCCAGTTAGCATATTTGTCTCTCAGACAAGGTGAAAGGGAAGGACCATCATCGGAGGGTGTCCTCTGTAGTACACACATGTCTAGACACACACACATACAGACACACATACACATGCACACACATATATACACATGGAAACCTATACACACACATACGCACACATACACACTAACACATATACACACATACGCATGCACACACAGAAATACACACACATACATACACACATATACATACAAACACATACACATGCACACAAATACATATACATGCATACATACACACACACAGAAACACATACACATGCACACACATACACACACACACACACACACACACTCACACACAAAATGAGAAAATGAAAGAAGCAGAAGCGTTGGAGATTTGTTCCTGAAACAGAACCAGCAGCACGTGCTACCAGACGGACTGGGTGTGGAAACAAATGTGAGAAAGAGCAAAAAAATGAAAAATGACCCTAAACAGCATGCTTTAACCCCGAGGCTTCATGCTTCAGCAGCTTAGAGCATTCCTGTTATCTATTAAGACGAGAAAACTAGAAGAGGCCAGATCTGGGGTGGAATCAGCTCAAACATAAAGGCCAGGCATGGTGACACACACCTTAAATCCCAGCAGCACTTGGGAGGCAGAGCCGGGAGCATCTCTGTGAGTTCAAGGCCAGCTCCATCTACATAGTGAGTTCCAAACCAGCTAGGCTACACAGTGAGACCCTACCTCAAAACCAAATAAAACAAGCCTCTGATTTAAACAGTTTTCTTGATCTTCAAACCCTCAGTAGATCTCCAGGCAGGACTTCAGTGGGTAAATGGAACTCAGGAGAAGCTTGGCTGTGAAAATGAACTTGGAGATCATCTACCACTGATGGTAAGGACAACCCTGAGAACAGTGAAAGAGAGTGGGGACCGAGAAAAGACTAGAACAGAGCTGAAGGCTAGTCCAAGGCTTACAGTCTGGTAGAGCTAGGAGCCAGCAAAGGAGGGGAAATGAAATCAGTAAGGAGAAGGTGAACTAAGAGAAGTGCTACAGGAAGGAGAAGGTACCCAGGGTCCTGTGACTTCCACTGGGGATTTTCTGGAAGGACTCTGTGAGTCAAGATAAGCTCATACCCAAGGCTGAGCATACAGTAAGGAAACAGCGCAGAAGCAGCAGACTCAGGCTATGGTGGAAAGAGGGAGAGAGTGAGCACAGGCTCTGTCCCCCTCAGGGACTTGTTCCTTACCAGCTGTAAATCAGAGACACGTGAACGATCCCCCCATCCAGGGAGGCCTACGGAAGCCTCGGAGTTCCCAGTTCTTCATAGCTGTGTGTCTGTCCACAGGAGTACAGACCTCTGAGCACCAGCTACGCCCCACATCATTTTAAACAATGCTCTTATCCTGACCCACTGCCTCAGGGTGGGTACAGGATACAGAAATGGCGTAACTAGCAAGCAGTTCAGGACTGCACTGTTGGTTTGGTTCAGGGTCATTGCCAAGACTGCAAGTGTTCCTAGAGATAAAGCAAGGCCCAAGAAAGGCAGACTGGCTGGGATAATCACTTCCTCTCAAGGTCGTGGTTAATATTAAATGTTACTGGGAGCCATAAACTTAAGTAATAGGACCCAAACCAAAATTAATGAAACCCCACTTGGCTGTAGACAGACTTAGTTTTGCCTTAGCAGTTCAGTGCCTAAAATTTTGGTGGTGTATACTAGCCTGGAAACATAGAAGTAAAGAAGTTAGGTATGACCCCTGCCTTGAAGGGTTGAGAGAACTGGAGAAAAGCAAGACAGCTAGTAAACAAACCTGATTAGTTCTGCGGGGGAAACAGAGAGCAACTCGGAAAGACGGAAGGATAGTCAGCCAGGTGCAACAGGAAAGGCAGGGCAGACCGTGGGCCTGGAGGTGAAGGAGCCATTAACCCGGAGGTACAAAAGAAGCTCAGTGTGGCCAAGGGGAGAAAGGACGGCGTGTGGACTGAGCTCTTAACTGCGCTGTCAAAACCATCCTTGCTTCATCCAAAGGGGATGTAACCATCTTGGCGTTTATGCCCGAGAGGAAGGTGACAGTTTCGTTTCCTTGATCAGACATTTTTTTTTTAAGCAATTTTATAATTTAAAAGATTATCTAAAATTTCTGTTCCCTAAAATTATCTCCCCACTCTGTGTGTGCCTGTCTTAGTGTGGAGGTCAGGGGTCAACTTTTGAGGATTGCTTCTCTCCTTCCATATGGATCACTGTGTGATTCTAGGGATCATACTCAGTTTGTTGGCCTCGTGTGTGTGTGTGTGTGTGTGTGTGTGTGTGTGTCCTCGTGTGTGTGTGTGTGTGTATACATACATACATTAATACAACAAATAACGAGAACTAAATGGCATGGAGCTGCACTCAGAGTTTGGATGCCACCTACCCACCCCACCTCCATCGCAATCATACATACAGGTTCCTACTATCTATCACACCAATGCACACAGACAGACACGCGCCTACCCACTCACATGCACACACCACACACACACACACGGATATATTTTGAAATTCATTCTACAGGTGTAAGCAAACACACATATGAAGAAGCAAATCAGCAGCTCCAGATTAGATTTTTGCTTGGTTTTTCGAGACAGGGTTTCTCTGTGTAGCCCTGGCTGTCCCGGAACTCACTCTGTAGACCAGGCTGGCCTCGAACTCAGAAATCCGCCTGCCTCTGCCTCCCAAGTGCTGGGATTAAAGGCGTTCGCCACCACTGCCCAGCCAGATTAGATCTTAGTTACTGACAGATTTGGTTCGTTAGCCCAAATCTGCCTTTTAGTATTCACTTATGAATCCGTTTAATTCATATTTGTTCATTGAGCCTCTGCTATCTCACAGATCCTTTCCAGGCAGATATAAAGAACAAAACCTGGGCTTCTTCCTCTCAGAACTACAACTGAGGGAACTGAAGCCTTCCTGCTGTGGTGGGGAAAGCCTTGTTGACCGACTATGATCTCAGCTCTGGTCCCTGGGGTGCTTGTAAAGTGCACGCAGGAAAGCGGATACTGGAACATCAGCCCCTAGGCAGACTTGCAGGGGGAGAGGATTCCCACATGATGGAGATAGGAAACCTCACTTGCTTACATAGCCAGTCAGTGCCGAGACTGAGGCCTGACCAACAACACAAGAGGCAGTTCCCACCTTGTGTGCCAAAGAGATGAGGCTGCCCTTCTGTGACCTGTCCGGGATGAGGGTTTATTCCAGGGCATCTTAGCGTCCACGGCATCTTCATCCACACTCACTGGAAAATACAGTTTGGGATGTTTTTGTCACTGTGTCCTTTATTTTTTTAAAACAAAATGTCCAAAGAGCAGTAGTTAGATACGGAAAAAGCTTACTCCTGTAACTTCTTGCTAAAATTGGCAATATTTGTGGTCCCTGGGGAACTGTTTCCACTGGACATTCTGTTCTTTGCCCTTGGGAAACAATGTCCATAGGCATAAATGGATATGTGATGGTTAGCAATGAGACTGGCCTGCTTTGCTAAATGCGGAGTGTGTATGAGCCCTTAAATCCTCACTCTTGTGAATGGGATACTGCCATGCCCATTTTACAGATGCGAAATTGAGGCTCAGGGAAAGTGACTTAGGGTAAAGGACAGAGTCTTTTCAGGATTTAGAGCCCCGGTCCCAGTTTTCTATAGGTCTCTAGGACCTGGAAGTTTACATAGATGTGAGCTGCCCGCTCCTTGCTAGGTGAGGAGACTGGAGCCCTCACGGATCCTCTCCCCAGGCTAGAATAGCTCAGCTTATCCGTCTACATTGGCTTTCCACATGAGACTGTACTGAGATATTGGCTCCACTCCTGGGATGAGTGTCTTGAAAAATACTGCATTGACCTGGCATCTTCGTTATCAGGAGCAAACTGGTCATGTGCTATCATATCCCAAGTTAATGAGTGGAGACACTCTGAAGGGTGCCCAAGTGATATGAGTCCCTGTGCTTTGAGACATAGCATTCTAGCTGAGACAAGCACCTGTGACACTTTACAAGGTCCTAGCCCTCCGAACTTGATCAAAACAAGAGGGTTAGAATGTAGCCCTATATTAAGCCAAATAACATGACTTGAGAGATCGCCTGGTATCTTTAGGCCAGAGATCCTGCTCTTGACCACTCCCACATGCTTACCCGTTTAACCCCCTCTCTCGAGCTGCCTGTGCTCAGGGGCCTCTCTGCTCTCAATTGAGCTTCAGGTTTGGACAAGCCATGTGGAGGGACAAGGTGGAATAGGAAAGGGAGTAAGAGCCACCAGGATCCAGTGGCATCCAAGACACCATAGATGCTAGGTATTCTGGTCCACTGGGGCAAGGCCAGTGCTCAAGTCAAAAGCCATCTGATAGGCAGGACAGAGGCTACTCAACACCTTTCCAGTCTGGGAGACTATGCTAGTTCAGTGCTGGGGTGCAGGAGCCCCTCAGCATCCTGGAAGGGCGTTTCCATTCACACAAGTAGCTATGTCCTCACCGCTGTGGGGGTGGTGTTAGTCGGAGGGAGAAAACTTCTCCTTGTGTGCTGCAGGTGGAAACAGGAGCAAATTAAGAGAAAAATGTGAAATAACCCCCTGCTGACAAAACACTGAGGCTTAGAAGGGTCAAGGACACCAGAAGGACATGGCCCACAGAATCAGCTAACTGCGACTCACGGGTGCTCACAGAGATCAGGGATCCTGTGTGTGTCTGACTTAGGCCCTCTGAATACATGTTACAGTTGTGCAGCTTGAGGCTCTTGTGGGACTCCTAAGAGTGAGGGCGAGGGCTGTCCCTGACTTTTTTGCTCACCTTCGGGACCCTTTTCCTCCTCCTGGGTTGCCTCATCCAGCCTTGATGTGAGAATCTGTGCATGGTGTAATTGTAATGTGTTATATACCATGTTTGGTTGATGTCCTGGGAGGCCTGCTCTTTTCTGATGGGAGGTGGAGGAAGGGTGTGGAGAGGGGGGAGGAAGTTGGGGGGAGGGGAGGGAGGGAAACTACTGTCAGGATGTAATATATGAGAGAAGAATAAATAAATAAATAAAAAGGAGAAAAAAACAAAAAACAAAACAAAACCAGGCTTGCTCAGCCAGCAGCCCAAACCATTTCCTCTAAGGACACATACCAAGCTACTGTAAAGACAAGTGTGATCTAGTGAGAACGAATCTGTTCCATACGGAGGCTCATAGGTCACTGTGAGACCTCAGAGGTCGTAAATGACCATTGAGAACTTTTATAATGGCTTTTTAAAATACTTCTTATTTTGACATCCCATAATAACAAGTAATCAACTGGTAGTTTTTGGGGGTGGGGGGGACAGATTTCCAGGAACTTGGCATGGTGGGGCTTGGAATTCTAGATCCTTGGGAAACTAAAGCCGGGAATCTCTACAGACCAAAATATGGGCTAGCCTGAGGTATGCAAACAGGGGGACAAGTTCCCATCTCTTGAGAGAGAGAGAGAGGGAGAGAGAGAGAGGAAGAGGGGAGGGAAAAGGAGAGAAAGAGAGAGAGAGAGAGAGAGAGAGAGAGAGAGAGAAAGAAAGAAAGAAAGAAAGAAAGAAAGAAAAGTTTCTGAACTAGTTCAGGAATATGAAAACAACTGGCAAACTCATCTTGATAGTATTTGCCTGTGTAACCAACTGGGGATCAGGCCTAGGGCTTTCTGTAATCCAGGCAAGCCCTGTATCGCTGAGATTTGTCCCCAAACTGTCATCTTGAGTTTTGAAAACTTAGAAAGCATTCCTATCAGTTATTGGAACTGGAAAACTATCAGACTAGGGGGAAACAGCTGTTGGTGTGTTTACCCCAAATAAGTGAGTAAGTGTAAGTGTAGACTATAAGGTGGTCAGCGGTGGTTAAGAATACAAACCTTACTAATTGGCTGGGTTCAAAGCCTGGCTCCACAGCTGAGTTACAATGATCTTGCCCAGGTGTCTTCCCCTCCCTGTGTCTGCTGCCTCTCTTACAAAGTGGATTTAATGGTCCCTGCTTCATAAGCTGTTGAGAGGGTTAAGCAATTCAAGGTGAGTGCACAGACCGCAGTGCACACATAGACATGGTGGAAGTATGCACTATCCTTACTGTTCCATGAGTGTGCTCCTTGGCAGCTCTGGAGCATGGTGCTGTTTAAAACCCACAGGGTTCACCAAGGACATGGGTTTTGGTGTCAGGCAATGGCCTGCTTCATCTCATTGAACCTGCATAATCGCCTTAGAGATAAATACTATATACTGTACTAACTACAGCATCACAGACTGATCTATGGTGTTCAGGAGACCACCCTGGGCCCCAAGAGAGTTCCTAGCAGTTTGGGGCCTGGAGGGCCACATCTGCAGAGCTTGGCTCTCTCTATAGTTCCCGGTTTAGGGTTCCTGCTCTCAAATGCCAGCATACACTGAGACCTGGGCCACACGACAACATCCCGAGCAAGCGTCTCTGGTGTACAAAAGGAACCTGAGGGCACAGAGTGAAGGCAGGTACCTGTGAAGATACGGGGTCTGGATTAGAAAACTAGATCTAACACCAAAGCTGTGTCTTTAGGTAAGGTTCCCAACTGCTGGAGGATGTGCCGGGAAGAAAAGGAAAAAAATAAACCTAAAAAGCTCAGGGCAGCTGGAGAGGTAGCTCAGTACTTAAGAGAACTGGCTGCTTTTGCAGAAGACCCAAAACCTGTACGGAGCCTATAGCTATCTGTAACTCCAGTTCTGGGAGATCCAGCTCTATCTTCCTCCGTGAGCACCAGGCATGCATGTAATGGGCGTGCATACATGCAGACAAGTACCCATACACATAAAATAAAAATAAATCCTGATGCCATCTTCCACCTGAGCACTTCCGGGTAGCAAAGCAAAGACAATCACATTTTTTTCCGGTCCATCCTTTGTGTCTCCTGTTGTCCCTCATCATGGGCTTTCTATCCCAATGAAACCTTTGCACAGGCTACAAAGGGATGGGGATTTGCTGTCTGGATTCAACAGCCAAAGGCAAAGATGCAGCCATTGGGTTAAAAGCACCAACTCATACATCTAAAATGGTGAACATGACAGGTTTTGTTATACGGTTTAGTACAATTAATTGTTTCCTTGGGTTTGTTTTTGTTTTGTTTTTTGTTTTGTTGGTGGTGGTAGTGGTGGTAATCACATTAAGGGCCTATTTTGGAAGGAACTAATAAGAAAGCAATTGTTTTCAAGTGTTCTTATAGGAAAGTCTGTTTCACTTTATTAGAAATTCTTCTAAATAGTCACTTACACCCACTTTAGACTATCTAGCCCTTGTTCACACAGGGTATATGAAGAAAGCTGGTGAGCACCATCTAATCCTCATCAGTGAAGAGGGCGTGGCTTGGATGTGCTGTGACTATCTTTAAAAAAAAAAATTTCTTCACACACAAAAAAAGCACGCTTTATTTAATGAAGAACAATGTAGTTTACATATTAAAAGGCAAGATAATAGATGAGTTTAATATAGTTTTAAGTGGGAAAAAAAGGGGAAATTTAAGGTTACAAAACCTCTCCCTGGCCGGGCAGTGGTGGCGCACGCCTTTAATCCTAGCACTAGGAAGGCAGAAGCAGGCGGATTTCTGAGTTCGTGGCCAGCCTGGTCTACAGAGTGAGTTCCAGGACAGCCAGGTCTACACAGAGAAACCCTGTCTTGAAAAAAAACAAAAAACAAAAAAATCTCTCCTTGCAAAATATTTTATTTATTTATTTTTTTTTTTACTTTATGTTTTCATTTTTGAAACAAGATCTCAGTGCATAACTCTGACTAGCCTGGAACTAGGTACGTAGACCAGGCTGGCCTGAAACTCAATAAGTTCCACTTGCCTCTGCCTCCCAACTTAAAACATTCAATTAAAAAAATATATTTATTTTTCTCAATAGGTTAGCGTGACGCACGTATTTGGTGATTTACTCATATCCAATTTCTTGCTCTGATTTTTAAAAACTTAATAAATAAGTAATAAGTAAAGTACACTGAATTGTACAACTTTAAGTTAGCAAATTATGTGGTATGTGAGTTATACCTTAATAAAGACATTTTGTAAGAAAACCACCAACAGGAAATTGGTAAGTTTATGGAAAGACTCCACCAATGGAATAGTTTACAACTTTTATAGAAAGGATTCGGTAGACTTGTCATTTAGACTCGGCACAAGGTCCAGAACACACTGTGAGGTGAAAGGGCTCAGGTGTGAACATGTTCCTGCTCGCTTGCAGTTCTGGTCTGTGGGCATCGCCCTTCAATAAGCCCTGTGCAGCTTGCCCCTCCCCCTGGTGTCAGTCAGCAGATAACAGACCTCAGTCCACACTGCCCTGTAATCACTCCACACTGTGATTTCCATCATCATTATCTAACTATTCCACATTGGTGAGCATTCAGACTGCTTACAGCTTTTAGATAATTCAGAGGGATGCTGGATAGGGACCTTCCAACAAGCACCGGTGCTCCTGAATGTCCTGGGGTGGGCATTGCTAAACTAGAAACCCCGAGTGTGCGTTTGTACACTCCCTTGGTAGATCCTGACTGTTACCCGTCATGTGAAGATATGTGCTTGGGCTCCGAGTGCCACGTGAACACATACATCTGTCCCACATCCTAATCAATGCTTAGACCTTTTCCAATAAAGGAATAAAAATCCCTCTACTTTAATTGTCATTTTTATGACTGAAATTGAGAGTGGATGAGTTTTCTTTTCTTTCTTTCTTTCTTTTTTTTTTTTTTTTTTTGTTTTGTTTTTTTGTTTTTCGAGACAGGGTTTCTCTGTAGCCCTGGCTGTCCTGGAACTCCCTCTGTAGACCAAGCTGGCATCGAACTCAGAAATCCGCCTGCCTCTACCTCCCGAGTGCTGGGATTAAAGGCGTGCGCCACCACTGCCTGGCCATTTTTTTTTTTTAAAGATTTATTTATTTTTATGTATATGAATTAACTGTTGCTCTCTTCAGAGACACCAGAAGAGGGCATCAGATCCCATTACAGATGGTTGTGAGCCACCATGTGGGTGCTGGGAATTGAACTCAGGACCTCTGGAAGAGCAGTCAGTGCTCTTAACTGCTAAGGCATCTCTCCCGCCTGTGAGTTTTCTTATTATCTAGCAATAGGACATGCGCAGTTGCTGCCCTTGAGGACCCAACCTTCAGTATGTTGCCTGTGTACATTTTCTCATGATTTTTCTCCTATTTGTCTATTAACCCGTAGGCTTTCTTAGGCCCTCTGCTACAAATGCAGCAGATATTTTCATGTATTCTGTGGCTTTCTACTGGATTTGTTCTCAATAATTTTTTTGCCCTATGTAGGCTTTCTGATTTGCAGAAGGTCCTAATCACCAGGCTTTCTCTTTAAGCTGTTAGATTTGTGTATCCTTTTAAGAAGTCACCTTCACCTCAATGTCATAAACACAGTCCGGTGTTTTTATAGCTTCATTTACTACATAAGTCCATCTGGAATCTCTTAGCGTGGTTTGTCAGCAGATTTCACATCTCCTAGCATATTCTTATATGAATGTTCACATTCCCAAGTGTCTGTGACATTCATACGCAGAAAGAACCATGAAGAGTTTGTAAAGAAATGCAGGGAACAGAGTCTACGAGAGAGAAGGGATGAGGTGTGCGGTCTGGGGACAGGAGGGGAGCATGGGGAGTGAGGCCGTGGTCTTAGCAGTAGGTTGAGGTTGAAATGGCTCCAGGTAGAGGCCAGAAGAGCATCCCTGGCTTACTTTGTGTCCCAGGAACTAAGCTACCTCAGGAAATACATGAAGCATAAAGAAATGTCTCAGCTTTACAAGAGCCAGGTGACAAGTCAGAATGAAGTAGACTGGGTTGTGATAGAACTTTCAGTCCATCACCTGGGACGAAAATGAGCTTGAGATAATAAATAATACACTATTCAATAACTGAGATAATACATTATTCGGTAATTGAGATAATACACTAGTCAATAATTGAGATAATACACTAGTCAATAATTGAGATAATACACTATTCTATGACCAAGCACGCTCAGTCAGTCAATGGGTACTCCAGTGTAGGATCAAGGATTGAAAAAAGACAATTAGACAATACTGCAGCATGGCCTCAGTCAATTCTGAGACTGAAGGCAGGTTTAATTTTTCCCAGTCTGCTTTTATACCATTTTAATTACATGCAAGCAATAAGGGCAAACAGTACAATAAACACAAATAGCCAAGGAATGAGCAAGGAATAAACTGAAGTCTGTGATAATTCCAAGATCACTGTTTCTGAGGGCTTGTCAGGATGACTGAAATATCAGAGCCTACTTCCTTGTCCAAGCCCAAAATCAGATTCTCGCCTGAAGCCTACTTCTTCTCTTCCACCCTAAAATTAAGATTCCTGCCTGAGCTTACTTCCCTGTTCTAGCCTGAGATTAGATTCCTGCCTGAGCTTACTCCCTTGTTCTTGGCCTAATGTCAGATTCCTGCCTGAAGCCTGTTTCTTTGTCCTTGGACAAATGTCAGGTTCTTGCCAAGTGGCCCCAAAAGCTCTCCACAATTCTGTAATTGAGATAATACACTATTCAATAATTGAGATGATACACTATTCGAAAAAAGTATCCCAGCCCAGGTTAACTCTGTCTGCTTCCATTCATTCTGCCTCAAAAAGGCACTGAGCTGTGAGAGGGTTTAAACATGCTAACTAATATTTTCTTTAGATCCTAGAAAGATAGTGTCATGTAGCAGAAGTATGAATAACAAACAGACAGGAGTTGGGTGGATGATGCCCTAAAGGTAGCTGAGTCGGACTCTCCAGGCTCACCTGCCCAAGCCACACTTCCTTTCTTCCTGTGACCCTTAGTGTCTGTGACACTGAGTTTGGAGGTCCCAGTCAACCTATCCAACCAACACGTTTGCTCACTGCTGTGTGTGCAGGCCCGGCTCTAAGAACCTTTGGAATGTTAGCCCCGTCATCTCTTTTTCTTAATGTGCAAGTTATATTTTTTTCCTTAAAATGGACATTTGTGTACATTAAATTGGCAAAATGTAAATTTTCGGATCTAGACATGTTATACTAATTCTTCCTCTCAAGGGTAGATTAAAATCTTCATTTCTTCATGATACATTTTGAATTTCCAGTTTTTAAAATTTATCCCTAGAGAGTTTCAAGCATGAAATCCAATCATTTCCATTCCCCTCAAGTACCTCCAACATACCCCCCCCTCCACCAACTACTTAATAAAATAAATTAACCCACACAGGCCTGCCCCTCACTGAAACCACCACCGAGCTGCTTGCCCCTGACTACACAGGGCGGAGTAAGAAGAGAATTATCAGAGAAAGACTAAACTCATGTTACTGGTGATTTGAAAGAAAATTGCACAACAACGCAGAAGCCCTACATAAAAATGTCTGCAAGCCAATTTCTTGGGATCCTCTTCATGCCAAGCCAGGAGAGATCCCATCTTTTAAGCACAAAGGCCAGGCCTGAGGATTCTATCAGATTGTGTCTCCATTATCGAGAATCAACCGTATATGGCTATCACATTAGCCTTCATCCAATTCATCTCTCTCACACTCCACGTAAATGCAAAAGCTGTGCTTGCACTGTCTCCCAGCCTTCCCTCTGGGCCTTCTCATGCCAGCTAAGAAGCATGCTGGATGGACGGTGACTTGAACAATACCTTATCCCTGATTTTTAAGAGCTGGTCTCTTTCTGTGTGATGCTTGGGTGTGTCTCCAGGTGTCTTAGTTAGGGTTTTCCTGCTGTGAACAGACACTAAAACCAAGGCAAGTCTTATAAAGGACAACATATATTTGGGGCTGGCTTACAGGTTCAGAGGTTCAGGCCATTATCATCAAGGCAGGAACATGGCAGCATCCAGGCAGGCATGGTGCAGGAGGAGCTGAGAGTTCTACATCTTCATCTGAGGGCTGCTAGCAGAAGACTGGCTTCCAGGCAGCTAGGATGAGGGTCTTAAAGCCCACGCCCACAGTGACACGCCTACTCCAACAAGGCCACACCTACTCCAACAAGGCCACACCTACTCCAACAAGACCACACCTACTCCAACAAGGCCACACCTACTCCAACAAGGCCACACCTACTCCAACAAGGTCACACCTACTCCAACAAGACCACACCTTCTAATAGTGCCACTCCCTGGGCCGAGCATATACAAACCATCACACCACCCATTGCTCTATTGAATGCTGTTGGGGACCACTGCTAACTTGGAGAGCAAC